>JAFVLL020019260.1:0-55579 GCA_021397915.2 Tor tambroides
AAAAAAACAGATATAATACAGATAAACAAATGATACAGCTTGGCTTAATGAATATTAGACCCCTTTCTACAAAAACTCTTTTTGTAAATGATATGATCACAGATCAAAACTTAGATGTGCTCTGTTTGACAGAAACCTCGCTAAAACCAAATGATTACATTATTTTACATGAGTTTGCCCCCAATATTACTGTTATAAACATGAACTGTTTCCAAAAGGTAAAGGGGAGGTGTTGCTACAATTTATAGTGATATTTTCAATATTTCTCATTGGATATAAGCAAGCATATAGTTGTTGCATCATATTTTGAAATGAAGAAAAATAAAATAAAATAAAATACATTTTAATACTTTGTATTATTTTGGACACAAAGCATATTAAACAAGGTATATTTTAGGAGTCCCTACATGTGTTTACATGAATATGCCACAGGACAGGCATTTTGACATAATTGTGTGCATATTTGACAATTCAAGCACAATAAAACACGAAAGAGATCTGTTTTTGCGATCACATTTGCTGTCTGAGAGAAGGGCTTTCAGTGCGCAAGCTTCGGCAGTGTGTCAGTCAGCGCGGGCAGCGATTGCATTTTTTTCATTGCTTATTGCACTTAATAATTTCATTAAACATCATGCACGTCCCAAATTCGTGATCGCTTGCTGTCTGAGAGAGGCACTTTCTGAGGGTATGCTTTGTGTGTGTGTGTGTGTCAGTTAGCACCGCACCGTAAATCCATTATTACTGTGTTCTCTTTTATAATGGAATACGATGTGGTGAGGTGCAAATAGTATCTGCCACCTAATGCAAATACTAAATTACACTATTTACACCTTGTGCAAAGAGTCTCTGCCATAACATTTTCATATTTTTGTTCTAAGGTAATGATGACTCAGTGTTGTTTCATGTAAAAGCTCTTTGTTTTTGTAGTTTGCATAAAATCTATTTTTTAATGGGCAAACATGGAAACAGACTTGTCTTTTTGCAATACAGTATGCAATTATTTTCATGGAAAAGCACAGAAAAAGTAGTTCCAGTCAGGTCTTAACTGTAGCTGTTACATGTGACATCACCTTGCTAAAAGATTTCCGTTATTAAAGGTCCTCACAGCCTAAAACAGCAAAAGAACCAAATCCCACAACAACACTGACAAAGCAAATAAATGTAGTAAACAAGATAAAAGCAACAAATTGTTTTTGTCACAAAATTACATTTTATTGTGTATGGAAAGCACAAACTCGCTTTCTCCCACTCTCTCTCCCTAAAGCACACACATACAGTACTACGGGCACACACCAGTAAAATAGTTTAAAAACTTAAAAGCTACATGACATTTCTCACAAGAGAAGAAATAATGGCACTGTTCTTGAAGACAAACTTACAGTTTCGCTATTAGGCCTTAAGAGACTCTGCTGTCAAACACTGTTGAAAGACACACAGACTCGCTTGCTCTCTCGCTCTTTCTCTCTCTGTGTTATGGGTGCTATGCTCTAAAAGCGCACGACACGGGAGTTTTCCAAATAATAGTCTTTTAATAATAATCCACAGAAGAAACAGATGAAATCCAGGAGCACAGGGTAGCATAACATATAATACAAACGATAGCAGACAAAGGAACCAGGGGAGAACACAGGATTTATAAACAGTGAAGGTAATCAGGAGGAACAGAAACAGGTGGAGTAATTAATCAAAAACCATGGTAACTAATAAGGGAACACAAATAAGAACAGGGCAACTAAACCAAAACAGACCATGACCGTAACACTCTGTCTAATAACTTCATTTTTAACTGCATTAGTCTGCAATCAACGGCAATCCTCCGTTACTAGGTGTAAAATGACATTTTGAAATTAGCAACGGAGGCGTGGGATGAGATGCGTAGGAAATTAATCCTACACACAAGAGCGTTTTAAGGACAAAAACTTGACGGAACATCTGAACAATATTTGAGGTGTGGTAACCATAGTATTAGCAGAATAATTGACTCCGGTCCATTTAATTATTAGAAAATAATGCACACCCGAGGTAACCTGAGGCATCAATTATTCCTTACATAGTGATTTATTAAGAAATATATAAAGATATTAGGAAATATATATATTTTATTACCATTGCTCTGCTGATAATACTCAGCTCTTTTTACTTCTAGATAAAAAAGTTTAAATTATACAATACAGAGTGTATTAAAGATATCATGGACTGGATGACCAATAATTTCCTTCTGTTAAATTCTGATAAAACAAAGATACCAAAAACCTGTACACAGAAATACAATTAGAAAACTGAAAATATACAGTTTTCACCTGCTGTTACTACAGCTTCTTACTATTACTCCCAGCCTCATTTGTGAACACTGCAGATGATACAAACAATGTATAAAACTAAGCAGCAGCTCATTTGCATTTAAAGATACTGAAACAGTGTTTCTGCTTCCACTCAAAATAGGCATTTTCAAAATGATATAATAAATTATCTGTGGGGTATTTTGAGCTGAAACTTCTCAGACACATTCTATGAAAACCTGAGACTTATATTACATCATGTAAAAGGGGGTATAACAGGTGCCCTTTAATCAAAGCCTTGATTCTAAATGAATACTCATATATGCTGAAATTTTTTTTGTTGCCATTATGGTTCAATTCGGCCATTGAACCTTTCCTTTGCTCAAAAGATTCTTTGCAGTGGAAAATGTTTTTAGACTAGTGAAAGAGAAGATAACAGTAATAAAAAATGGGTCATTCAAGAACCTCTCAGTAAAGGTTCAAAACAGTTGTTCTATGGCATTCTCCTTTTTTCTTTCCCGAATGATTTTATTGTTTTGAATGTATGTAAATAAAAGCTCAGTATGAGGAAGAACAGAACTATCTGCATATTCAAAACATATTTCCTGTCAGTTTATATTTGCATAATCAAGTAATGATATTTTGGTGATCAAGACAGATCAATGTTCAGCTGCATTAGTGACAGAAAATTGGTATGCATCCATTGTTCTTAGAGTTTTTAAATTAAATACATTGTGAACTCTAAATGTAACTGAGACAGTAATATTTAAACACTATAAATTTAAGAAATTATCCTAGTGTGTCCCTTGTATTTTGCTTGCAAATTTTTAAATAATTAGATGAAACTCAATAACTCAGAGATCAAATGTGATCTTTATTATTTCCAGCGAAAATGCATTTAAGTGCACTTCTTTTCTTGAGTTTGGCTTTTTGCCCTGCATCATCTATGGTAAGTTGGATAGTGGATAGCTTATAACACACTGTCATTGTAAAAGTTGTACTGTACATAACTGTTAATGTTAATTTCAAAATTTTTCTTAATTTTTTTCTTCATCTCTGAATGTTGTTTTCGTATATCATGTTCTAAGCCCCCACCAGATATAGTTGGTAAGTACAAAACAGTCACTGATATTAATCAGTAGTAAAGTTATTATAATATGTAATGTGTGTAGGTATAATATCATGTTTTGGCTGCTCTTTTCTGTCTGATGATGTGATTGGCCTTTTATCATTTTAATTTCAGGCTGTTTCACTTAAATCATATTTTTGTAGAGCACTCAGTGCACACAGTTCTGATTCCCTCTGTTTTTCTTCATTATATTTTCCTCAAAGGCATTAATGGAGAATGGAAGGATATTCCAGATATAAACAAAGGTAAAACTACCGTATTACCTCAAATACTTTTATATAACTAGTAACGTAATTTACATCTACTTTTGTTTTTTTAAGAAAGATTTTTGAACTCTGATTTTTGATTTCTGAACTGACTTGTGGTATTAGGTTTAAATCTTAGAGGAGGAGACATCATGGTGGTGAGTTCTGTTCCAAGACATTCTGTAATTACAAAATTGGATAATAAAGAAATAAGCATTTATAGTCCACCTAGGATACTTAAAACAACCTGTTTTAAAGCCTAATCAAAGGAGCGCCATTCTCGGGAAGCAGTACCAGTGGAATATTCCCGTCCCCTATAATCTGAGTGTGAATCTCAGTAAGAAAATTCACTTAAACCAAGTAAAATCAACTTTTATTTAGTATTTAAATTAACATTAATATATTTTCCATGGTTAGGTGTGAACTATAAAGGAGTCATTTTGAGAGCCTTTGAGCAGTTCAGACTGAAATCATGTATTGATTTTAAGCCCAGAGCAGCAGAAGACATTTCTTACATCTCTGTGGAGAGTCTTGCTGGGTACAGTATGGTTCCAGTTAGTAATCAACAATATTAGTAATATATACACTAACCATGCTATACTGAATATATCAATGAATAAACTCCAAGTCAAAAGACTGGACACATTTGTATTTCTTGTAAAGGTTTTGTAAAATATTTAGACAATTATTAATTGAATGTACAGACAACAACATAAAAGAAAATAAGACATTAACATTTAACATTATTTGGTCACTGCTGCACATAATTCTTCCATTTGTGTTATTTGACACTTTTTGGTACTTTTTTGTTAAAAACTATCATTTGAATTTTAGTGTTGTTAACATTATACATCAGTGTAACTGTGCCATGCATGTGCTCTCTCACATGTTTTTCAGGTGTTGGTCATATATTGGTCGCAGATTTGCTGGAGCTCAGAATCTTTCCATCGGAAATGGCTGTGGAACAAAAGCCTTTATTGAGCATGAGTTTCTCCATGCACTGGGATTTTGGCATGAGCAGTCAAGATATGACAGAGATGATTATGTGACCATCAACTTTGAAAACATCATTACAGGTTGACCTGTATTTTTAATATTCTAATTTTGTTTTTAACTTTAATTGTCTTTCAGGAAAAAAGTGAAACAGTCTTTTCAATAATATACCTAATAATATACAGAAATACTGATTGCAGTATCCATTTAAATAAGCCATTCCTTTTGAAAAAGCACATCAATAATTCTATCAGTTTTTATTTTTCAGGGCAGGAGATCCATTTCAATAAATACAGTGAGAATGTGACCACAACCCAAGACACCCCATATGATTACTTCTCTGTGTTGCATTTTGATAAAAATGCCTTCAGCAATGGTAATGGATCCACAATTATTACCAAGCGTCCTGAGTTTCAAGATGTGATTGGTCAACGCCTCGACATGAGTGAATATGATGTGATTGAACTCAACAAACTCTATAAATGCAGTGAGGGTTTTTTTTTTGTTGTTGTTTGTTTGTTTGTTTTGTGAATTAACACTTAGTATAAGGACCAATTCTCAGTTGCTTATTAGCGTGTCTATTATTAACATATTGGCTCTTTATTAGTATTTATAAAGCACATCTAATCCTACCTAATACCTAAACTTAACAAGTATATTACTAACTATTAATAAGCAGTAAATTAGGAGGGTTTTTTTAAGCAAAAGTCGTAGTTAATGATTCGTTAATAGCAAGAATTAGACTTTTAATTAAAGTGTGACCAGAATTCTATATAAGATTAAAATATTGCTGTTGTTTTTGTTAAATATCTCAGTATCAAAGTCTGATGTAAGGGAGACCATAGAAAACATCATGAATACAAGTTGCAATAAATTGATTTTGCCTTAAACATATTTATCTGTTTGCATTACAGAATCATCCATCTCTTTCCTTGATCACTGTAGTTTTGATGATGAATCTCTGTGTCAGATGAGCGTCTGTTCTGCTGCTGATTATGGCTGGCAGAGAGTGAAGTCAGTGAGTGGCATCAATGTGACTGACCACACATACTTGGGCAAAGAACAAAATGGTGAGATCTGTTACGGTCAGTCTGTGAACATTCTTTGGATAAAAAGTTTCTGTTTTGACAGTCTGTGACAGTCTCTTTTTCACAGAAAGAGACTTTAGGATGGAAGATAAACTATATTTTTCTTGCCCAGAAAAAAAGCCTCACTTCCAACCACAGTTGCAGTCAATGTACCATCCAGTTTTACACATTTATTCACCTGTTTGTCTGCAGGTACGTCTTTCTTCATGCACTTTAGCACTGAGGGCAGAAACGAGGGGGATGCAGCCAGAATGGAAAGCAAGATAATGACCCCTACAAGAGACTGCAAAGTCCAGTGCCTGCAGTTCTACTACTATCACAGTGGTCATGAGTCTGACCAGCTCAACATCTGGATCAGAGAGTATCAGAATGAAGCAGACAGCAGAGGAACTCTCAGACTTATGGATCAGATCACAGGTCAGTCTTTTGTACAAATATAACTTATAGGCCTGTATATTAAGATATTCCTTACATTTTTAAAGTTACTGAGAGGTTATTTCTTGCAGGACCCCCTGGTAATTACTGGAAGCTGCGTCATGTGCCACTAAATGCAAATAAAACCTTCCAAGTTGTATTTGAAGCCCGTAAAGGAGCTGGAAACTCCAGTGGAGGATTTTCACTGGATGATATCAATATTTCAGAGACTGAGTGTCCTCACACATGGCAGATAAGAGACTTTGAGAAGGTTTTGAACAACAGTGTGTCTGGCACTTGGATTTATAGTCCATTGTTTTACTCCAGTGATGGTTATCGCTTTCAGGCTGTCTTAATACCGTTTCAGAATTACCTTTCAATATATGTTCGTCTGGTATCTGGTGCATATGATGAGCAGCTGCAGTGGCCTTGTCCATGGAGACAAATAACCTTCCAGATGCTTGACCAGAATCCACACATACAGAAGCGCATGTCCTTTGAGAAAAGCTTCACAACTGACCCTTCTTCGGCTTCTTCTGGTGAAAATCTGATTATTTTTCTCTCACACCATGTTTACATGCAACATTTTAGTTAACTGAAGATCAAGGTAGTGTGTAGTGTTGAAGGATCTGAAAGACATAATTTGTTATAACAGATGGCAGAAATCACTGGGACAATCCTCGAAATACTGGAACTAGAGTCGTCATTGGCAGTGAGACGGTCTATGTGGGTACTTTTAGGGGCTATGAATTTGCCATAATGAAAGATGATCTCACTAGAAGAGAGTTTATCAAGGGTGGTGACATCATATTTCTCTTCAGCATGCAAGGTAGGTTTTGTGAAGTACCTTCAGAGAACAAAAATAAATAAAACACTGTATTATGAGTAAATTGGGCAGAATGAGAATGATAACACGTATTCAAATTTGTGACTTGCAACTTTCTGAGAGCATTTAGAGAACTGCTGTTTACAAATCCAGAATACTTTGTCTTAGATATCTCAGAGCTTCTTAAGAAGAACTCTCTACCCTGCCCTAAAGTGACAGTGAAGAACTTCAACATTTCATTTGATGCAGTTGTTAAGCAGGGACCATGTGCTACAAGGTGAATATTCTTTTAACTACTGTTACACAATCTACACCAGACAAGTATCCAGCTGCAGACCCGCAGTGCCACATGTGACAGCAGTCTCAGACTGGAAGTTAGAATGGAGATTCATTGAGGTTAAGCTCAAAGTACGCTTCGGCCATCCATGTTTCGCAATAGTCTGTGGTCTGTCCGTGTGCAGCCTAATTTTTCTGTCCACGCAGACGTAAGGTGAATGTTGAAACAGAAGAGTCCACTAGGTGATACTGTGCGATCAACTATGGGCGCTGACTAATCAGAAACAAGGGCCACAACTAACTATTTTATAATGTACCATAGCATTTCATACATGTTTTTACATATTTTCTAGTGCAGCTGACAGTGTATTCATATTTATACATATGTTTCTCTTCCTTTAGTGATTGTCTGGGCATATTTTGCACTTCCAGTACTTCCTCTCTGATCCTGTTGGTGGTTTGCTTCCGTTTGCTGGTAAATTAATCCTGAGATTTTCCCAACTCTATGTCTGACTACATGAATTCAATAAAAACGCAACTGGACCTATCTTCAGTCTTCTGCTATACGATACTGTTAAACTTATATTTGAATTTAATGAGATGCTTACACAGAATACATCTATAATTACCTGTAATGTAGCAATCAACATGTTAAATTTAGCCTACTGATTCTCATGATAAACTCTATTGTTTCATATGGTTCATACATTTTCTGAATAGGTTAAGTTAAACATTTGAAATATTGCAATCACTGCATAAAATGTTAAATGTGTCTATGCACCCACAAGAACCAAGTCACTGCCTTGTATGAATCACAAACCAATTAATGTCACTAAATAAAATGATTAAAATGTTCAGATGAGGTTGAATGTGGAGAAAATGCTGAAAGATCTAAGGATTTAAATTGTAGCAATCCATGTGTCGCTTAATGAGAGAAATACATTTCTTTTTCTTTTTTGTTATTCATTTATAATTATAATATGTCATTTAACCATTTATTGATTTTTATTTTCATTGTCTGTGCTCTTGTAATGCTTGCTATTGTAGATTAATCTTATGATTTTAAGATGCTATGATTATATGGTTTTAAGGGATATTTGTCTCCATTTCAAGTTTTTTAATGTCAAATGACGATGCCGTAAAGCGGTAGTTTTACATTGTATGCTGTCAGATGAAGTCCAGCTGACCACTGACACAGATTATTCATTAAACCCTGCTCATTCTTACCATCACTTCATCTCCTGCTTCCTCTCACTGCTTCCTCTGCCAACCTCTTGGCTGATACAAGACAATGAATAATAATTAATTAATCATTAATTGGATAAAATACAGTTGTAACTGGTTTGGGGTTTTAACTGGGTTTGCCTACAAAACAAAACATGTCTTCTGACAAAATCTGATAAAAAGACTGGATCCACATTCTTGGCTTTTCTAAGTGGTGAAAGGATCTAACAATGCTTACAAATTTTACAAAGATCAAAGCAGAATTTATCATGAAGAGGAGTCCACGTGCCCTGGAGTCAATTGCATAAACATAGCCACTATGTTAAGAAAGCGTCTTAACTAATTTGATCAAATAGTAGTAGAGTCTTACATCAGTCTTACTTTTCAGATTCAAATTAGACCAGTGTAGCCTATCTTTTTGTACACAATTTAAAAAGTTATGAGTTTCTTCAAGAAAAAATGAGACTTTTTAAGATTAGAGTAAGCAGTTTATACAACAGCCACTGGTTTGGCCTGCAAACCACCTGCAACATTTTAGTGACATCTAGTGGCACATGGTGGAGCTGTCACTTGTCTGTAGGTGAACCAAAGAACATAAACATTTATGATAGACAATAAATAGTCTTGAACTTATAATTCCTGACTTTATTGTAAGTGTTTTACTTGGTTTTACTCTGATACACAATAATCTAGCATTAAAAAATCAATGTAGGCAGCATGAAAAAACAGCAGATGGCACTAGAGCTCTGATTCTGTTACAAACTTCTCCACAAAATGCACAAAGAGCTTGGAAAACAGAGAGGCTAACTGAATAAGAACAGGTGGTCACTTTTTTATAGAACAGAGTATAGAAAATAATTTTCACAGAGAGCATTTTTAGCCATCTTACCTTGTTGGGAAAAAATATATATACCAGTTGACAAGTTCCCAAAATGCATTCCAGCAGTCCAGACCAGCAAGATCACACTGGGAGAGCAGCTAAAACCAACTTCAAGCAATGTATTGCATGAAAGCTTACCCAGACACAAATGTCAGCATTTTGGTGTCAGAATGCAACATTTAAACACATATCAGGCACAGATAGTAGTCTAGACAATACAGACTGATTTGTCAAGTGAAATATGTGCTGTTTTTGTTCTGTTGAATGCACTATAACCGCATACTGCGTGTTTCACATGTCCGCAAATGTTCAACAGTATCCCTGACAATCATTTATGGGCTGCCAATACCCAAACCTGTATTTGGGATCTCAGGTTGGCTGAGAAAACCCCCAGCTGGGTACAGATGAAGTGGGAATCTCCCTTCTCAACTTGAGTAGCCTCTCACTGCGCTGACCCTCAGTGTCTATGACATCCTGCTCCTCAAGTGATTGGCGGATGAGAGACTTGAGCAAGGGTAGACCAAGGCCAGTTGTGGCAGAGACTGGGACAATGTGCGTGAAATGCATTAGGCTTTTAGGAATGACATCCTCAGGAAAGAGACGGCTTGATTCTAGGAAAGCACAGCATCACTTAAAAGAGTTATCAACTGAGGAAAATTGCACGTACACAGCCATCAAGCTCAATGCGATGAAACAATCACATTAGACCTGCACTTCAGCAAAATTTGCTTGTGGCAGAAACTCGAGACTGCCATAATAGTTAATAACAGTACAAATCACTGACCTTCCCCTTGGGGAAAATTACAGTACACATATTTGTGTAAAACATGGCCCTTTTAACAGATGTAATAAACCACTCTCAGACTGCTTTTTAAACACAATGGTATATGTTGAACTGATATCAGTCTGCATATGTGATGGATATCAGTTAAGACCATCTATGACATCTCCTTTGAAGGCATCTTGAGTAAGACATCTCCATATTTAACAAAGCACATACAAAAGACCTGATCTGAAAACAATGCGGCCCGTTTTACAGAATATGGAAGTTTGTTGCAAGTAACCCCTATTGTATGAAACAATCACACAACCACCTGATTGATAAAAGCATCTACTGTCATGATATGAAATTTCTCTAATGCACTCACTATATACCTAAAATAACACAAAACAAAGTCAAAAAGCACAAAGGCAATTTGAGACTAATATGCTTAAATGGCCTATATAATAAATTGCCCATTCGCTTCTAATAAAACCTACCTTCCTGGTTCTCCAAGTGAGCTTCCAGTTCTCGGAGATGACCCTGAGCCTCGGGGAGGTCCATCTTATTTATTACCAGGATTGCTTGCTTGCCTAACAGGTCCTCCTTATACAACTCCAGTTCCTGATTAACAGAGAAAAACAAGAGCATTTTATGCATCACAATCGAATATGCAGAAGCATTTCATTCAGAAAAGCAGTAGTTTTTTTTTTACATAGGGCTTATGTGTCATATATATGGTATATGTGCGTGTGTGTGTGTGTGTGTTTGTGTGTGTGTGTGTTCATATGCAAATTATCGTTCAACAGTTTGGGGTCAGAACATTTTTTATGTTTTTGAAAGAAAACTCTTTTATGCTCACTAACACTGCATTTATTTGATCAAAATATACAGCAAAAACATAAATATTGTAAAATATCATTACAATTAAAAATAACTGTTTTCTATTTTAATATATGCAAAAATGTAATTTCTTCTTGTGATGGAAAAGCTGAAATTTTAGCAGCCATTACTCCAGTCTTTAGTGTCACATGACCCTTCAGAAGTTACAATTCTTCAGAAATTCTAATATGCTGATTTGGTGCTCGAGAAACATTTCTTACTATTTTCAATGTTAAAAACAGCTGCTTAATATTTTTTGTTAAAACTGTAAATTTTTCCAGGATTATTTGATTAATAGAAATAATATATATTTTGTTATATTATAAACGTCTTTACTGTCACTTTCGATCAATTTAATGCATTCTTGCAGAATCAAAGTAATTTTTTTGTAACTTGTAAATGGTAGTGTATATTATTACCTTGGTTAAAAGCAGCACGGTTTCAAATGCAGACCTAAACGGAGTGTTACTAGCTAGCTGAAATCCACAGATGTCGACCTGAAACGTTAAAACTTGAGATTACTATTCAACTATCTCAGTCACCAACATTCCAGTTCACATAACAGACAAAACGCAGTACCACAAACATGAGCTGCTTGGTTCTCTCCACATGCTTGAGAAACTTGTGTCCCATGCCTTTATTCACGTGAGCACCTTCAATGAGTCCTGGTAAGTCTGCTACTGAAACCTTCAGAGAAAAACAAACTTCTGTAACTCACACTGGCATCAGTCTGAAGAAGTGTCTATTATGACACACCATGTAATATAAAATCATATTTGCTGAAGGTCTGTTCATCAAAAATGTATACTGTATGTACATATTGCTTATTGTATATAACTGTATATTGTATGTTCTGGTTTAATTCTCAGACTATTTTATGGGAGTGCTATTTTTTCATCACAATTTGAAGAGCCTGTTATCCTACCTGCTTGTGGTCATCATACATAACCTTTCCAATTTCAGGTCTTAAAGTTGTAACTGCAGAGGGAAAATAAAGGAAAATAACAAGGGATAATTGTAAAAGTGGCAGTTGTATATATAATGTGTCAACTTGTTTCACTACTTTGGCTTAACTAATTTGCAACTGATTATCATTTCTCACAGGGGTAGTTGGCAATCCTTGGTTTAGCATGAGACAAGGCAGTCAGCAAGGAGGATTTTCCTGCATTGGGAAACCTGTCAAAAAAAATTTAAATTAAGCCCAAATTTATTCAAATTTTTGATATGTGTAAAACACGCATTACTGGAGAGAGAAAACAATGAAATGAGAAAGGTCACAATTATGGCATTTTACTTTTGAAAAACATCACAATAATAATAATAATAATAAAAATAAGTTTTTACGTACCAAATATAGATTATGCATTATGTATTTTGTTTTGTTTTGTTTATATATTATTTTGTGCATTGTTCCTACATCATTTTTAGCTCGTGTGCTTTGCTTTGCAATTTTACACCTTTTTTTGAGAACAATGCTTTCCCAGTCCACATTCTGTGTTGACACTCACCCTACAAGTCCAAAATCTGCGATGAGTTTAAGGTCCAGCCGTATCTGTCTGGTTTGACCTTTACTGGGTAAGAACCCGGAGTGAAGAGTGCCACCATGACCACCTTTGGCCACCAAAAGTCTGTCTCCTTCACAGTTCAACTCTCCTAAAGAGAAAAATATAATAAAATGACCATTAGGTAAGACATACAGAGTACAATATGTGCGGGAACAAACAACACAAGATAGTATTTGTTATAAAAGCGTAAAGGTGAGAGAACATGTGTAGAAAAACATGTCAAATAAAGGCATGAAAGTGATGTGAGAGATGTGACAGGAACACCTAGATGATCTAGATGTTATAGAGGTGTGTGAATGAAATTACCTAAGATTCTCCCATCGTCAGTTGTAACACTGATCCCAACAGGTGCAAAGACCTGGGCGTCCTCTCCTTTAGCCCCTCTCAGAGCATGAATACTGAAAAACAAAACACCACACAATACTTTACCTACAGTCTCTACACTACAAAATCAGCACAAATCAAACCAGACTCAATATTCTTCAAAATATTTCTTCTACATTGTGTTGTATAACAGAGCAATTATTTGTGATATTTGTTTATCCAAAAAGGAATTGGTCATCATTTAAAAAAAAAAGAATACTTAAGCACTTTTCTGGTTTTAAAAGTCATTCAACAGCTTAATGTCAGAAGCAGTCCAAAAATAAGCATTTCACTAAAAATTCCTCACAAATTGACTTGTGCACACTCTCTCAAATCATACACACTTCTGCACATTTAAACCTGACACGATACACATGCAAATCAAAGAAGTTGTGCACAGAATCTTCTACTTCTGCCATGTCCAGTGCACTGTTCTTCTGGCAGCATGCAAACAATGTAATTCTTCCATCTTCCATCTTGTCATAATTTGAACAGGTGGAAATCAAGATGTTCAATGAATAACATCTTACATTGCAATCTACTCCTCATAAAACCCCCTTGTATGACAGTACAGTACAACAGTACAAGGGTCTTACGGACTACTTTCTGGAACTTGACATATGGGGTCACCTGTACTGTTTTGTTATATAGAAAAAAGAAGCTTGGAGATGCTAAATATCTCTTGAAAATTCTATAGGCTATTTAATGGCAACTACTTAAAAGATTTGGGAACGCATCATATCCTCTTCATGGAGCAAATAAGCTTTTACAACATAAGAAAAATATAGTACTCCTCACGTCAGATTCACTAGACAAAAGAATGACACACACACACAACACATATGTTTCAGAGATCTCACTCTGTCATAAACAATCAATAGGAGAGATCAAACAATCTGTTACTGCAAAAATATAATAGGCTGCTGTGACATGTTTCAAAGTCATCTAAATACAAAATAAAAAATATCAATTTAATAGCAAATGTGACCCTGGACCACAAAACCAGTCTTAAGTAGCACAGGTATATTTGTAGCAATAGCCAAAAATACACTGTTTGGGTCAAAATTATTGATTTTTCTTTTAGGCCAAAAATCATTAGGATATTAAGTAAAGATCATGTGTTCCATGAAGATATTTTGTAAATGTCTTACTGTAAATATATCAAAACTTAATTTTTGATTAGTAATATGCATTGCTAAGAACTTCATTTGGACAACTTTAAATGCGATTTTCTCAGTATTTTAATCTTTTTGCACCCTCAGATTCCAGATTTTCAAATAGTTGTATCTCGGCCAAATATTGTCCTATCCTAACAAACCATACATCAATGGAAAGCTTATTTATTCAAATCTAGAAATTTCAAAAAATTGACAAAAATTGGTTTTGTGGTCCACGGTCACAAATATAAAAAATAAATATCAGTTTAATAATCTTATAGATTAAAACACACAATAATGCACATAAAAGAAAAAAAATATTGTTTTGCCTATAATATAGGAAGTTTCTATTATTGCCTTCCAATGGTATTACTGACAATTGCCATTTCACTCACACATTATTCTTTTTATTAGGAAAAAAAGGACTTCACCTGCTGTTTGAACCAACACCTGCAGTGAATCGTTTGTTAGGGTGCTTGTCCTTGATTTGCTTCAGTGTAATGCCTTTTTTGGCCACCACCAAAACATCTCCACCATTTCCTCCATGTCCCCCTAAACGGGGCAAACCCATTCCTCCACTCCCACCCCTCACATAAAGCCGTATATTATCCACAAAGTTGCCATACTGAAATAAAAGAGACAGCTAAAGTTAGTAGGATGTTATGTTCATGAAACTGTTTGTATTTCTCTTCTAAATGCATGGAAACTGTCAAGTATGAAGACAAATAAAAATGTTGTCAGTACAAATTTTCTGTCTGTGTCTATTATTATGGCATAAACGATTTGAGATTTACCAGTCCCTGCACATTCACTATTGCCCCTGGGGAAAGATAGCTGTGTTGCTGTCTATGCAGGGACTGAAAGCTCTCGGATTTCATCAAAAATATCTTCATTTAAATTCCAAAGATAAACAAAGGTCTTACGGGTTTGGAACGATATGAGGGTGAGTAATTATTGACAGAATTTTCATTTTTCGGTGAACTATCCGTTTAAGGGAGGAATCTTCTATCTTACCCTATATGTGCATATAGACTGGGCATCCCATAAAGCACTGCAAACAATGTAATTCAATTTTAAAAGATGGTATATTACCAAGTATTGTTAAGTATAAAATAATAAGCGTATCAATTCTTCAAATGCACTTCAAAGAGGTGAGGAATGAGCGAGGATACTTTTATTTTGTGCTGTGGGTCCTCAGGACTAGGATTGAAAACCACTGCTCTATGAGTGTTTGCAGTTACGTTTTACATTTGTGGTGTAGACAAACAACTAATTTCACATACTTCACACAAGTGGATTTATTAAGAATGTTTTAACAAATCCAACCTAAATGAACCTCCAACAGCATAAATAATGTCCCCTGAACTGACACCTGAGCAAGCAGGAAATTCCATTTGACGAGCTAAGACCCAAAGAAAAACCACCATTAAAGGATTATTAAATTAAAGCGAAAAGAATTCCCAATCCCCCTCGTCAACATGACGCACTTTGTAGCATACTCAATTTCATTAATAATGGTTTGTCTGTGCCCTCTGGGGTTAACAAACGTCAAGATTACAGCAGAAACACATCAGGAAAATTACCTAGGCTACTTATTCACATCCTACAACTGCTGACATACAGTGAGATGAGCCTATGGAAAACGCATTTATCATTATCCATTCATTTGTAGAAATTTAAAACCGAATAATTAATCATGTTAATTATTTGGCACTTTCATATGTCAGCTTGATTTCTACTAATCAGCTAATATGCTAAAAGCGTGATAAAAATGTTTAGAGTGTAGCATCTTGTTTGTAACAGTAATTTATTACATAGTAATTAGCTACACGATCTGTTAATAACAGAAACCGAGCATGTGAAGGTCGGGCTACTACCAACTAGTTAAATGTCATACGATAAACTCGCCAACGTTACCAACCTTCCGGAAACACACTCTGCTTATCCAGACCATCCTGAAATAACTCTCCAAGGCGGAGATTGTATTAACGTGACATAAAATCTGTCTGTTTTTTAGTTACACCGTTACTGACTCTGCATCGTAGAAGTGAAGGACCAAACACGTGTGTGCTTCCGGAAACATACCAATGTGTGCTGTGATTGGCTGAAAGTGCTGTCCATTACACATGTATCCGCCTCTCTCCGTCAGCATAAGAACGTCGTAATTTTAATAATCGTAGTGAAAATATGATCTCTATGAGGGAGCTTACTCACATTTATCTGCGCACATGATTTATACTGCCAGATTGAGATTTTAGGTATGACTCCCCTTGTCATAAATAATAAAGTATTTGTATTTTTGTAAACAATTTACACAAAAGGAAACTGGATGATCTGGGCGTCCCAAGCAATGCCGAACAATGTAACTGAACTGAAAATGATGGTACATCGCAAAACTATTTGTTATGAAGTGTAATTATTTTTATCTCTTATTTTATTTTTATTTTATTTTTTTATTTGTGTTATTAAAAAAAATTTTCGCCCCGATTTCTTCAGATTTCTAGCAACTAAAAATTCTGCATTAAAAATATAATGAAATACATTTATTATATAACTAATTTCTTAAGTGAGATTATTTAGGTTTTGTCTAGCTGTCAAATAATAATAATAAATAAATAACAGTAGGCTAATCATGAGCTCTAAGTACTTGTGTTCCGCAGATTGTAATTCAATTATGTTCTTCACGTCAGGTGGTTTTTAGTGTAAGTGGAATAGGCTACAATCAACAGCATGACGCTTGAAACGTGGGCGCGCAGCGCTTTAAAAGTCTCTGTAAGTCGTAAAACACTCGCTCAAAGCCAATTACTCGCGTCAAAGGTATGAACAGAAAAGGATCTACAGGACAGAAAAGACTGAACTAAACATTGTAAGTGAATTATTTTGAGTTGTATTTTTATATGTAACCATTGCACTTGCTCTGGTAGGAGACGCTGCTTTTTGTTGCTTTGCCAAATGATTATTGTTGTTTTACGTGGCATTTTATTTATGGTTAGTAGCCATATAAATGTAAAGTCTGAAGACACTGTGGACACTGTGTTTATTTAATTTCTCATTAATATGCAACAGTTTTCAAGTCATAAAGATTTCACTGTTGATTCCAAAGGTTCCAATGGGACGGTTAATGGGATTCCTTGACCGCCAGTGGTGGCGCCTTCTGTTGTTATGTCTGCTGATGCTCGCCACAGCATCATCATACACTATACCCAATCTCGAGATGCTCAATACCGAGGGCACAGGGGGCGGCAAGGCTCCCGGTCAGCTGGGCGAGATAAACCGTGAATGCTGGGACGCTGCGTCACTGGCAGTAATACAAGCGCGTAAATTGCGCGTTGCAGAAACAGTTGCTGGGCTCTGGGACTTCATGACATACTTGAGCGGGTCTAATCAACCTAAACATCAAGACATGTTTATGGAGCTGGCGCAGGTCTTTTGGGAGAGGTATGTGGACTGTGTGCTGGCACGCGCGCACGGACTGGGCAGAAGGGCCAGTGCGTCCAGGCAAGAAATCATCAAAGTGTTAACTTATCATTCAGAAGGGATGAAGATCTAGTTACTTTATTGTGTGTTTACCTTTTCATGTCTGTCAAAATATAGAGATAAAATGTATTTATTTGTGACTTTAGTCTATCAAACTGCAGTTAAATTAGCGTGTACAAATAAATATCGGTCATTGGTGTCAAACAGGCTAATACATGCGAACCAATATGTATTAAAACATATATATTTTTAAGTATGTGTTGTCTATACTCTATACCTACAGTATGCATTTTCAACATGTCTCACACCTTAGAAATGTAATTTTTTTTTAAATGTAAAAAAAAAAAATTACAGTGGAAAAATAACTAGGTCATTAGGTGATCATGTGCTATGGATGGGAACATTTTATTTATTTGTTTGTTTGTTTGTTTGTTTGTTTGTTTGTTTGTTTGTTTGTTTGTTTGTTTGTTTGTGGGGCAGTCGTGGCCTAATGGTTAGAGAGTCGGACTTGTAACCCAAAGGTTGCGGGCTCGAGTCTCAAGTCCGGCAGGGATTGTCGGTGGGGGGGGAGTAAACATCCAGCGCTCTCTCCACCCTCAATACCACGACTGAGGTGAGACTCTTGAGCGAGGCACCGAACCCCCAACTGCTCCCCGGGCAGCATTGGCTGCCCGCTGCTCCGGGGGTGTGTGTGCGCGTGTTTGTTCACTACTCACTACTGTGTGTGTGCGCGCTTGGATGGGTTAAATGCAGAGTACAAATTCCAAGTATGGGACACCTTGAATGTGAACATACTTGGCCACACATCATGTCCTTTCCTTAACTGTATAATAATAGGCCTAATAATTTAAAGAACATACAATGTATTCGTTTGACTGTCTAGAGTTAAATTCACATACTATACCTGGAGCAACAAGAATAGTCAAAATTAACCTTGAGTTCAGTGAGTCATCATTGTAACACCATCATTCTGACAGATCCCTGCAGTGCCATAACAGTCCCAGACAATAATCACAATCAATCACAATACCGCAAATCAACATCCAATTAAGGTACCTGCTCAATTACAGTCAACCATGTTAAAATATACAGTACCAAATTTAATACAAAGATCAACAAGTTGTGTTGAACTTGTTCAGAATCTCAGATCAGTGAATTTTCTCTCATGATTCATTTTAGTGATTTTTGTGCCATAATTTCTCTCTGCACAGCTATTATTTAATTATTAATTTAATTATTGGCACAATAATTCATTGCTGCAGTCAGAAAGTAATGTGCAGTAACATAATGAAAGATGATGTTATTCCTTTCTTATTCCACCATCATATTTAGTACATCAGTATGTGCAGTCTGAAGGTTTCAGGCAGGGTTATTACAGTTAACTAAAGCTGAAAAATTAATTCATTATTTTTTAATTTACAAGAAAATCTCTGAGTTACTTTTTCAAATAAGTAACGCAAGTTACTTTGTTTTCCTATTTATTGTCTGTCGTGTGCGCCATGTAAACATGGTTACTGTAGCTCTAGACTGAATGTGAACATGCATTTACTCAAACAGTAACAGTGAAATGCAAACACAGAATATGATGCAAACCTGAAATAATTAAATATGTTAAATTACACAGTTATCCTTTATGTATTTAAAATCATTTACTATTGCTAAAGAGTGAAGAGCTTTCTTCTCCTGTGTCCTATTCGTCATGCAATCTAGAATAGCAGCACAGCTGAAAGGTTTGTTTGTGTGTGAATTTACATTTCCTTAAGCTTGAGGGAATATAAGGGCTTTCACATTTGTCAGAAATAGAACATTTTTATATTACAAACCCGATTCCAAAAAAGTTGGGACACTGTACAAATTGTGAATAAAAAAGGAATGCAATAATTTACAAATCTCATAAACTTATATTTTATTCACAATAGAATTATAGATAACATATCAAATGTTGAAAGTGAGACATTTTGAAATGTCACGCCAAATATTGGCTCATTTTGGATTTCATGAGAGCTACACATTCCAAAAAAGTTGGGACAGGTAGCAATAAGAGGCTGGAAAAGTTAAATGTACATATAAGGAACAGCTGGAGGACCAATTTGCAACTTATTAGGTCAATTGGCAACATGATTGGGTATAAAAAGAGCCTCTCAGAGTGGCAGTGTCTCTCAGAAGTCAAGATGGGAAGAGGATCACCAATTCCCCCAATGCTGCGGAGAAAAATAGTGGCGCAATATCAGAAAGGAGTTTCTCAGAGAAAAATTGCAAAGAGTTTGAAGTTATCATCTACAGTGCATAATATCATCCAAAGATTCAGAGAATCTGGAACAATCTCTGTGCGTAAGGGTCAAGGCTGGAAAACCACTGGATGCCCGTGATCTTAGGGCCCTTAGATGTGCCATCACATGAGATACTGCTGTAATGGAAATCAACATGGGAGCTCAGAATACTTCCAGAAAACATTGTCGGTGAACACAATCCCACCGTGCCATTTACGTTACTTGACTAAAACTCTATAGGTCAAAAGAAGCCATATCTAAGCTTGCCAGTCAGGAAAGCGCAGGCATTTTTCTCTGGGCCAAGGCTCATTTAAAATGGACTGTGGCAAGTGGAAAACTGTTCTGTGGTCCAGACGAATCAAAATTTGAAGTTCTTTTTGGAAAACTGGGACGCCATGTCATCCGGTTATAAAAGAGGACAAGGACAGCAAGAAGTTGTTATCAGCGCTCAGTTCAAGCCTGCATCTCTGATGGTATGGGGTTGCATGGTCACGTGTGGCATGGGCAGCTTACACATCTGGAAAAGGCACCATCAATGCTGAAAGGTATATCCAAGTTCTAGAACAACATGCTCCCATCCAGGCGTCGTCTCTTTCAGGAAAGACCTTGCATTTTCCAACATGACAATGCCAGAATACATACTGCACATCAATTGTATCATATGACTCGTAGAAGAAGGATCCAGGTACTGGAAATGACCATGCAGTCCAGATCTTTCACCCATAGAAAACATTTGGCGCATCATAAAGAGGAAGATGCGACAAAGAAGACCTAAGACAGTTGAGCAACTAGAAGCCTGTATTAGACAAGAATTAGGACAGCATTCCCATTCCTAAACGAGCAACTTGTCTCCTCAGTCCCCAGACGTTTGCAGACTGTTATAAAAAGAGGGGATGCCACAGTGGTAAACATGGCCTTGTCCCAACTTTTGAGAGATGTGTTGATGCCATGAAATTTTAAAATCAATATTTACCTTAAAATGATACATTTTCTCAGTTTAAACATTTGATATGTCATCTATGTTGTATTCTGAATAAAATATTGAAATTTGAAACTTCCACATCATTGCATTCTGTTTTTATTCACAATTTGTACAGTGTCCCAACTTTTCTGGAATCGGGTTTGTAAATACAAACAAGCAATCCCAGACCGGATGAGAAAAAGTAATGCAAAAGTAATGTAACATATTAATTTAACATAAAAAGTAACACAGTATTGCAATTAGTTACTTTTTTAGGGAGTAATGCAATATTGTAATGCATTACTTTTAAAAGTAACTTTCCCCAACACTGTATGTGTTACATGCTAAATACACATACATAGGCTACAAGCTAAATTCCAACCTTTTAAGCTTTTAATACTGCTACTATTAGTAGTGACTCTAATATTAATGACATGATATCAAATCTAATAGTCAGGAGGAACACAGTTGTGGTTGGTGTTCATGAAGGGGTAGCCTTACTGATGTTGGAGCTGTGAGGTGACTTTAAAGGGTTACTCCACCCCAAAATGAAAATTTTGTCATTAATCACCATGTCGTTCCAAACCCGTAAAAGCTTCCTTCGTCTTCGGAACACAAATTAAGATATTTTTGATTAATTCTGACAGCTCTCTGACCCTCCCATAGACAGTAATGTAATTAACACGATCAGCGTCCAGGAACGTAGCAAGAAGATTGGTAAAATAATCCATGTGACATCATGGATTCAACCGTATAGTGACCACGAGGGGACGTCTTTGGTTCACTTAGTTTTGTCGTGGCCACGAGATATTAATTCGTGGGAACTTCATATTATGTCGTGGCCACGAGATCGTTTTGTCGAGTTAACGACATCCTTGTCATGGCCACGCGATGTGAAGTCGTGGCCTCGAGATGCTATGTTGAGGGAACGACATATTTTTCTCGTGGCCACGAGTTTAATGCGTAAACAATCCTACGTGACCATATCAACCTGGGATTATCAGAGATGGATAAAACATTTTTATTAACATTAAACATTTCATTTAATATTTGTATATTATTATTATTATTATTATTATTATTATTAAATTAACTTGTTAGGGCTATATTTTTATATTTATTTCATATAAATATAATATTTTATTATTTCTCCTTTCAATTCGTGTATGGCTTTACCTAATTAACGTTCTGTATAATTAGTATTTGCTACCATATGTGACCCTGGACCACAAAACCAGTCATGAGGGTCAATTTTTTGAAATTGAGATTTATACATCATGTGTAAGTGAAATGGCAATTGTCAGTAATACCATTGGAAGGCAATAATAGAAACTTCCTAAATTATAGGCAAAATGATATATTTTTTCTGTTAAATGTATTATTGTGTTTTTAATCCATAAGATTATTAAAACTGATATTTATTTTTTATATTTGTGACCCTGGACCACAAAACCAATTTTTGTCAATTTTTTTTTTTTCGAAATTGAGATTTCTACATCATCTGAATGCTGAATAAATAAGCTTTCCATTGATGTATGGTTTGTTAGGACAGGGCAATGTTTGGCCGAGATACAACTATTTGAAAATCTGGAATCTGAAGGTGCAAAAAAATCAAAACACTGAGAAAATCGACTTTAAAGTTGTCCAAATGAAGTTCTTAGCAATGCATATTACTAATCAAAAATTAAGTTTTGTTATATTTACGGTAGGAAATTTACAAAATATCTTCATGGAACATGATCTTTACTGAATATCCTAATGATTTTTGGCATAAAAGAAAAATAGATAATTTTGACCCATACAATGTATTTTTGGCTTTTGCTACAAATATACCTGTGCTACTTAAAGACTGGTTTTGTGGTCCAGGGTCACATGTATTTTGCAAATACTGTAAACGCCTGACAATTATGCCAATACTTATGATTAGGCTATTTATAATAAAAGCATAATAAAAGTTTTATTGGCATGTCGAGCATTTACAGTAGGCTTATTTACAAAAATAGTCAGAACATTATGTAAAGAGATCGAAAAAACGAATATAAAAATATAATAATAGGCTAATAATAAAAATTATGATAATAATAATAATAATAATAATAATAATAGCTAGTAATAATATACAAATATCACAGAAAAGGACGATCAGTTAATGGACACAGCTAGCAAGACTGTGGGATGGATAAAAATGTTTTCTTGTAGGCCTATTTTATGTACTTTATGTAACATTTATTCATGATAAACTTAATTCGAATGCTGTTTACATCATGTGCAGTAGCCTACAGTCCAGTAGCCTATGGTTAACATAATAATTTAATTATGTAATAATTTCTGTAATAATTAATAGGCCTATAATAATTTCTTAATTCAAAATAAAATATTAATAAATCTATCTCTGATAATCCCAGGATGCTATGGTAAGGCAGGTTTGTTTACGCATTAAACTCATGGCCACAAGAAAAATATGTCCTTCTCTCAACATAAGAAGTCGTGGTCACGAGAAATGGATGTTGTTCCCTCAACATAGCATCTGGAGGCCACGACTTCACATCACATGGCCACGACATAAGGATGTCGTTACCTTGACAAAATTATCTCGTGGCCACTATATTATCATGTTTCCACGAGTTAATATGTGGTGGCCATAGCAAAACTAAGTGAACTGAAGACGTCCCCTCACGGTCACCGCACAACCGTAATTTTAGGAAGCTACGAGAATGCTTTTTGTACAGAAAGAAAAAAAAATACTTTATTCAACAATTCGTCTCCTCCGCGTCACCGCCATTTTGGAGAGTATCCACTGCACGCAAACAGCATATGCTGTTCTGTGTCAGGTGTGCCACATGGATACTTTTTCTACGTTTATTTACGCTTTGATTTGAACGAAAACAACGTAGGCGATCCGTGTGGTGCAGCTGACACAAAACAGCCTATGCAGTTTGCCTTCAGTGGATACTCTCCAAAATGGCACTACGGTGACGCGGAGGAGACGAATTGTTGAATAAAGTCGTTTTTTTTTTTCCTTTGCTACGAAAAGTATTATTGTAGCTTCGTAAAATTACGGTTGAACCCCTGATGTCACATGGATTGTTTTACCGATCTCCTTGCTACGTTTCTGGACGTTGATCATGTTAATTACATTGCTGTCTAGGATCAGACAGCTGTCAGAATGCATCAAAAATATCTTAATTTGTGTTCCGAAGATGAATAGAGATCTTACGGGTGACAAAATTTCCATTTTGGGGTGGAGTAACCCTTTAATTAAGGTTAGGTAACTTTGTATTACATGACCTACTTCCGCCATCTGGTGGTCACCAGTTACACGTTCTGTACGTTTCTGAACCATCACCAAACTGTTCACTTCCCAAGAGTTTCATCGGAGCAGTAACGCACTTAGCTGATCTAAATGACTAGGAGTCCGTGTTAAGTATGAGAGTAATTTAATGACTCAAGCAACGTGAGACTAATTGTATTGTCCTAACTAGGCTATAGCTAAGGAGGGCACTAAAAACACGCAAGTGACGGCTGTAACTTCGACACCTGCAGTGAACCAAGAACAAGTAATGATTATAAAACTACTTTTATATTCTTTTATAATTATAAAAAACAAATAAGTCGTTTGAGAATAAAACCCACCAATACCGAAACATTAACTGAGCAATAGGACAGTTGAATAAAGAGATAAGCCTATTATTATGCAGAATAAACATTCAAAGTCGAGTAACGATCGACTGAGTTTCCTCCCGTTTAATGGAAAAAGCGCGTGCTGTTATTTCTCTGATGCCATGTGCGCGCGGCAGACTCCGCGTATCTGGGCTCGCTCTACATGCCTGCCGGTGCGGCACGAGGCACAGATGATGCTGGATGGAGACTGACGCCTCGCAGCTTTTACGTGCTGCCACTCTAGAGTAACTAATGATTCAGCGACGTGCTGCGTCGTTTTAATACTGTTCAGCATCATTCAGACGTCTTAGATAACCGGCGCTTTCCCAGAAAACAGTCAGCAGCATCTTTAGAAAATCAGTCGTCCATGTCATCCTGTGACTCGGCTTGGAACCTCCCACTAGGGATACGGACTATTTATACCGCGTGCAGCATCCCGAGCCATCTAGAGATACGCGAATCCGAAAAAACACAGAATCTGAAGATTTTTCGTTTGGAGGTAAGGACATCACTATAGACATGTCTTTAATACTATTCCAGACAGTGCGACTGTAGATGTGACCTAAATTGTGCCAGATTAAAATCAAACATCATTTTAACAGTGTTCGTTTCTGATATTCCGCTAAAGCTTCTCGTTTATACACGCATTTTAGTGCTAAAACGGGCCGCATAAAGTTACAAGTCACTGTTGTCATTTTATCTGTACGTAAAATGAAGTTTTTACTATGGAGGATTGAAACAACTACCATTTCTGTGCCGTTAACGGCATGAGCCCTAGGAAGGTGCAGATATGGTCTACGTGTATGAATGGACAGGCCTTAAAGACAAAAACAGAAATTAATTTAGCTTATAATATTTAACAGACACGTTCCGAGATTTATGATGTGCATATTCAGAGCAGGTAACATGGAAACATTGTTACACGATTAGTTAATGTCTGAAATTAGTGGTTTCGGAATACTGTTCAAACTGTTCTAAAATGAAATTCTTTTAAACGTTTGCCTTATTTGCCGTTGTCTTTTCAGTGTGCATCTACTATTTTGTGGGCGTATACCTTATGCGCAACATGCATACACACGTGCTTTCACAGACACGTGCATCCATGTATACATACTGACATACCATCCAGTCTGAGCTTCAGACTCACTGATAACACTGTCTAGACTACACACACACACACACACACACACACACTCACACACACACACACACACACACAGCTAGCTGTACAACTCTCTTCACAATTTTAATGTACATTCACACAGTTACTTTGTAGGAATACTTATAAAGATAGTGTGTTCTGCCATGTCTAATGTCTTGGTTTCCCATCATATGAAAGCAGAAAAATTAACAGGCTCTTAAGAATTTAAACAACTTGAATATTGAGATTTGAATGTCTAATGTCAATGATGGAGGAACTGTTGGCTCACAAAACAGCAGCATACTCAGTTCTATTGATTATACTTTTATCAACAACTTAAACCAGCTGGAACATTCGAAATTGTTATTGGCACTGGCTTTGTTAAATAAGTAAGGATAATGCACAGTTATAATAGCAGAAAAAAATACTTTAAAATTTCAAAACACAAGCATAGCTATGGGAAATCTGGATCAGCAGTCAATTATGCTGTTTTGCATTATTCAGAAATATTTGACTGCTTAATTCTGTGATTGACCAGTCAGAAACGTATTCTAGATGTTATATAGTCTTTTTTGAAAACAGAGAAATGAGTGTGGAAAAACAAGAGACTAGTCAGCCCATATGAGTACCCCTTGTGAATGTGGTCTGGAGACTGTTAAATGGGGCAGTGGGGTGGAAATGCCAGTTCCAAACCCTGCCAATGCTCCCCTCCACCCCTTACACACCCCGTCCCGCCATCCTCACCCCCGGTTATGCCTGGAATCCTGCGCACTCTCTCTGAAAAGTGTAAACAACCAGGGTCAAAGAAAAACAGGTTGTGACGGGTGGCTGCGATGTGCCGATTGTCAGCATGCCAAACCCACTTTTTTGAAAAACATAAACAGGGGCAGCATGGATTACAGGCCAAACTGAGGTGTAATCAGGGGGGATTTACACCCGTCAGGTCGAGACAATGAGTGTGCTCAGATACCAGTGCCTCACTCCATAAAACTGATTATGATTTGCTTTTGTCAGGAAGCAGTGGCAGCGCTAATGCTAGCATTAGCTCAGCAGGGAACTGTGTCTGAGCAAGCCTATCTTTGTGTACATAGTTGATTACTTCTTTGTTATTAAAACTTTTTGCACATGAGATATGACAAGAGGGGAGAAATGACTGTTAGTTTGGTTCTATGGTTAAAAACCGTTAATGTAGGAAAAATGTAAGTAAATATACACCACATCAAAACAACTGCAAACTTATCTACACTCTAAAATTGCATCAGCCATCACCCTAAAGTTTAAAACAGAAACATCAGTAGACAAGATAATAGACTTAGAACAGAATTTACAGGGTATCACTAGTTCTGTTACCATCTATTTGTTGTGTATTAATCAACTTTAGATATTCAGTGCAAGTAATAATATGCAAACATCACAACACCATGGTTTTATAAAAAAGCAGTTTCAGCGAATGCACACAAATATAGAATTGATGTAATATGCTAAGACTTGCAGATAGAATTAATTTTATTTTGTGTTTATCAGTGCCAGCTCTAATTCTGGCTGACACTATGCCTCTGTTGGAAGAAAGTTCTGTGCCGAAGGACTGTACTCGAACTGTGCCAGTAGTCATCATTGGTGAGTCATCAAGGAGCAAATGTTATCAGATTCATTACTGTTGAAAAAGAGTATTCACAGCATCAACCAATCCTGATGGCTCTTAAATAGTACATTCCAATATAACATTCCACAGTCTCTCCCATTTCCTCCTCACAGGTAACGGTCCTTCCGGTATATGCTTGTCGTACCTTCTGAGTGGGTATACTCCTTATTTAGATCCAATGGCTGTGCACCCAAACTCTATCCTCTTTCGTAAACTACAGGAAGCCAAACAGCTTCCCATCACTGAACAGGTAAAAAGATGAGTGCCGAAACAGGTTGTGAAGTTTAACTTAGAACTAAATTGTGGCGTTAAAACTAAATTGTGAACAATCACAAATGTGCAATAAACCAGTTGACCAGAGTGTCTTCCTGTAGGATTTGGAGTTTCTTTGCGAAGGTTTAGAGGGGCGTTCAGGGAATCCTGTGGCAGTGCTCTTCGACACACTTCTTCATCCAAATGCAGATTTGGGCTTTGAGTTCCCCTCTGTACTGCAGTGGAGGCTGGAAAAGAAGCATCACATTCCTCATCTGGTCTTGGGCAAAGCTACACCTGGTGGTGCCTGGCACGTGAGTGACCTCTCTGAGACGTACAAGCTGAAAAACCTCATTCATTAATAAAATGCTTCTCTAACTACCAGGTTAGCTTTGAGAAGTGTCTATGGAATGGCTAAAACTTTCTTCTCAGTTTAGGGTATTGGTAAGGTTTTTGATACACTGGTTATACAAGACAATTTACATAATGTGAAGAAACCTGTATCTGAATTTACAATCCTAACAATCATTTCTGACTAAATGTCCTTCATTGACAAAATATACTTTTTCTGGTCTCCAAGGCAATGGAAGGTTCAATGCTGACCATTAGTCTTGGTATATGGATGGAGTTACCAGGAGTCAACTACAGAGATTTGACCCAGGGCAAAAGGAGGTATGTACTACGGAGAATAACTGATGGTAGCTTCCATTAGTACTGGGGTGTCATGTCCTGCTTCTGGAGAGCCTCCTTCCTGCAAAATTTAGTTCCAAACCTAATTAAACACACCTGAACCAGCTTGTCAAGGGTTGCGTCCAAAAGCTGAAAATGCTGCCTTTGGAGGATGCATTCCAAGGTAGGAAGGCATCATAGCACGACCAAATCCAATGTCAGCTTCACTTCCTGTCTCCTGAGATGCTTTCATCTGATCTATTTTTGAAGGCTGCATAGATGTAACCTTCGCTGCCTTGATATCCCACAATCCTGTGCATTCCTTTCTGTGACAGTTGAGCTAAAAAATAAAGATGGCGACTGAAAGTTGCGGTTGATGGTCAGTTTGTGTGTAAATGTATGCTTTACAACTTTTTCCACTTTCAATGTTACTTCTAGTGAGAAATTAGTATTACAGTAATTAAATATTTGCTTTGTTTTTACCAAAGCTCGCTCTGTTACGTTGTAGATCATTAAACTGTTACACTGCCTTAGAAGGCTATCTGAGTTTCGTGAGGTGCCTTCATGTGCATTGCCTGATAAAGCAGTGAGGCAACAAGTCAGCAGCCTGACACAGTGTCTACACCGGATGCAGCAGTTGTCGTGTTGTGTTGTGCTGCACCGCGCTGCAACAGCTAAAGTACACTGGACACGACAAAGCGGCCATTGCAAATTATTTGTACTTTGTCAGTACGTCATAAATAGAAAGAGGCATCAGTTTACAGTTGGGAATTTGTTGTGTCTTGCCGCGCTGCATCCAGTGTAGACAACATCACTGATTATAATTGGTTCTATTGATTTTTGTTGCATCGTATCACGACGCTCGTGTCCGGTGTAATCTTGGTGTAAGCTTTCGGACACAGACAAGGTCTTCAAGATTACTAGAAACTTTCAGACATGTGTGTTAGAATGGGTTGGAACTAAACTCTGCAGGAAGGTGGGCCTCCTTGAGCAGGATTGGACACCTCTGCATTAGGGTTTCTCGAAGAGATCAAGAAGGTGGGTTCCTCTCAAGCAGAAATATTATCCAGTTTTTCAGATGTTATAGAAAGGTCTGAGACTGATGGATTATCTATGTTATGGGCTTTTCTCACAGGTCGGTATCCAATGATCGAGCCACTCCAGATGAGATCTCTTCCTACTACAAAAATTATGTCAAGCTCATGGGTCTCCAGAAGAACTTTGTGGACAATACCTATGTCACCTCTGTTCAAAAACTTCACCGCAGTCATGAAAAAAGTCTTGGGAACGAAAATAACACTGTAAATGGTCAGCTGAATGGTGTGAAAAATGGGTTTGATTATGGCAATAAGAACAGCACTGAGAATGGACTAGTAAATGGGTTTAGCAATGAGTTACAAAATGGAATGGAGAATTGCAGTAGAAGTGGTGATATTGGGGAGGAGGATGAAGATAAAAGAGGCAAAGGAGGAGTGAGAGAGAGTATTGGGGTTTCCCAAGGACTTTCACAGGGACTCTGGGAGGTCAGGGGCTACCAGCAGCTCCAGGGTGACACTCATGTCCCTTTTAGCTTATTTGCCGAGAATGTTGTCTTAGCAACAGGGGCATCTGACTCTCCGGCTCGATTGGGAGTAGAGGGGGAGGATCTCCCTTATGTGTTCCACAGCGTACGTGACCTTGGGGTGGGAGTCAGCTGTCACGGCAAACTGGGCTCTTCCTCTGACCCTGTGCTGGTAGTGGGGGCAGGGCTTAGCGCAGCCGATGCAGTGCTGTGCGCCCTGAACCATAGGGTCTCCGTGTTGCATGCATTCCGTAAGTGTGCTGATGACCCGGGTCTTATCTTCAAACAGTTGCCAAAGACACTTTACCCTGAATATCACATGGTCTACCACATGATGTGTTCCCAAGTTTACCCAGCATCCCCTGTTGTCAGTTCCACAGCTCCTAGTCCATCTTTGTTCCCTGACTACACCAGCTTCCCTGAGCACTGTGTGCTCTCCTTCCAGCCTGACATGCACTGTGTGATGAGGGGATCCAATGGTGTCCTTAGAGTTTTCAAAGTCTCTATGGTGCTGGTTCTTATCGGGACCTATCCCAACTTGTTTTTCTTGAAGGAGCAAGGGCAGTACCTTGGCTTGGATCCCAGTAGGCCAATTTCCTGCAGACAGAATCCCATCGACATAAACCCTTACTCTTTTGAGTGCAACACTGAGCCTGGGCTCTTTGCCATGGGACCCCTTGTTGGTGACAACTTTGTACGCTTCTTAAAGGGTGGCGCTCTTGGCATTGCTAGCTGTTTGCGCAAGAGGCTGAAACAGAGGATTGAGAAGAACAGGAAATTGATCACCGAGGAAGGAGGATGTGGAGGACGGGGAAGAGGAGGAAGTGTAACCTCCTAGAGAAGGTGCCTCGTGACAATAGTCCTGGAATACATCTCATTTTTATATGTATGCAGTGAATACTAATGAAACTACAACTTTCCTACAACTTACAAGAGAAAGTACATTTATAAAAATGAGCAGAAGCTAGGAGAAACTACTCTCTTCCCAATGGTGTCTTATGTTGACTGTCTTACAAAAAAAAGTTTTTGCTGGTCAGGAATAATGTGCCAATACGTCAATGTCATTCGAAGTCTAGATGGAGTGTACTTTACCTCTTGTTGTTACAAATACTGTCAGTTGCCTTGTTTGTAATTAGTTACCTGCTCTTACATTACATCATATATAGTGTATCTCTCAGTCATGACTGCAGTGCCTAAAGGGATGTTCACACTGACCGCGTTTTGTAGCGACAAAGCAGCCAAGCACCATTAAGAGGTGATGTCATAAGCAACAGACTTGCTGCTGAGAAATGACAAAGTTTATCAGAGCTAAAAGATGGAAGCACAGTGATTTGTCACTTGAGTTGGATACAGAGGCAGAGTAGGAATGCTTACTAAAAACCAACAGTTCAGAAACTCTTGACTTAATACCTGTCAGTGTGAACACACCTTAAGTCAAGGAGGCTTGCACTAAGCAGTAAAAGAAAGCAATACCGAAAGAGCAGATGACTTAGGCAGAAGACCTAGTTCGTAAAGATTGTTTTAGTCTGCACTAATGTTTCTGCTGTGAAATGCCATTTAACGCACAATTAATGTATATTAATACGTACAAAATTTCCAAAACCTTGATGAGCTAATAATGAGAAATAATGTATTTCTTTGTCTAAAAACAATCATGCACAAACACGGCCTTATCCCAAATAGTTTATTACGTTCTGTCCATTTGGATATATATTCTTCTAATACAGAATACATAATAGCACTTTAAACAAACAAAAAAAGAAACATCCCTTTCGTCCAGTGATTCTATGGCAAGCCTACATAACAGGCTCCTAAAAGAAAAAAAAAATTATGAAGGCACATTGTAACACCTGGGTTATGTGTATCTTTTCCATCAGACAAGATCAAAACCAACCTTACTCTTTCACTGTAACCTAAAACAAGTGTCAAACCTTTGAAATACAGTATGGTAACCATAGTGTTTGTCAGTCATTCTGGTAATTTGTAAGTAAAGTAGATAAACAAGAATGTTCTGGATTACAGAAAATTTAGATTAATCCAATGTGCTATGTTTTAGAAATTTGCTACAGATTTAACTCCTCAATAAGGTATTTCGCAGCACTCAATGGTGAAATATTTTACTTCATGCTCTGTTGTGCCAAATAAATGTTTTATTGCTTTGAAATAATGATTAAAATAACTTCTGAACTAGCATTTTTAAGTTTTCACCTCAGCCATTCATACTGTAAGTTTAGACTGCTGAGGAAATCTTTGTGTGGAGTGACAGTTTAGATAGTAGATATATCATCAAAAGACTTGAAGGTACACTTGAAGGAACCAAAACCATAAGACGACAAATCAGAGCTGTAAGAAATAAGAAAGTCCTTTAATTTAATGCAGGATGGTCAAAGCTGCTTCACAAGGTGATGTATTGTTGGCGTGGAGGCGAAATACAACGGCTCAATTTTGTAAAACTTCCACTTTTAATATATACATATACGTTTTGTACAGAGTATTTTTTATTATAGACAAATAAATCTCTAATAAAAATGGAAACGTGTTTTGCTTTGCATCTTTTCACAGATAGCAGCAGCACTATGAACTATTATTTCTTTGCCAGTCTAGGGTTGTACCTGAGAGAAAAAGAGAAAAAAAAAAACAGATTCAACACAAAAGCAAGTAGTTTATGCAGTCCAGCCATCATTCCCACAAAGGCTTTTAACATTCCTGCCCTACGGTGACAATTAGTAACCAGTGTCTAAATGATTGAACAACTGAGCGAATTGATACAAACTGGTACGCTGTAAAAATCAGACATTGTTTAAAAGTCATCAAACCAGACATCCCCTTCCATAAAACATGTCTGGGACACTTCATTAGCCTGGGGGAGGGAGGGAGCTGGAGAAGACATTGGAAAAACAGAGGTGCTGTTTTCTTTTCATTCTTTTTATTTTCTGTGTGATGTTCCCACTCCATGCATGACTGGCTGAGCAGATTCAGAGATCAAACAGTTGTGATGGACAAATCGCACGGCCGTGGCTGTGTGTATATTTGAGGGCGCGAGTGTGTGTTTTTCTGCTTAGGCAGGAGAAATGGCAGCACTTGAAAGTCCCCTGTTAGCCAGGTTCAGTCTCCAGGCAACAATTCCGTGCTTGACAAGGCCTAAACTTTCTTCCTCTGTGAGCGTAAATCCTAGTTTTAACGGAAATGTGAAAATTACTTAAAACGCTGTATTATGCATGCCAGGCCAGTAGTTGGCAATGTAAATAAATACTAAATGAACAGGTAATATACATGCGCATGATTGTACCGTTTTCACAAATTTGCGTTTTTGTAGTTTACACAGAGACATTAATGGTGTAGTTTTTAAAAACTTGCACTTTGAAACCTGTTTTCAAAGGTTTGTGTTTTCAGGCCCCAAAAACACAGTTGGCATGTAAAAGAACAGTCAAAACACAAAAAAAGGTTTCCGTTTTTTACTTGGAAATGTGTACATTTCCCCCCAAAACACAAGAATGTGTTAACGATTAGGTTGTATGGGAATAACTAGAACAATAAGCTTTCCATTGATGTATGGTTTGTTAGGATAGGACAATATTTGGCCGAGATACAACTATTTGAAAATCTAAAATCTGAGGGTGCAAAAAAAATCAAAATATTGAGAAAATCGCCTTTAAAGTTGTCCAAATGAAGTTCTTAGCAAAGAATATTACTAATCAAAAATTAAGTTTTGATATATTTACCGCAAGAAATTTACAAAATATCTTCATGGAACATGATCTTTACTTAACATCCTAATGATTTTTGGCTTAAAAGAAAAATGGATAATTTTGACCCATACAATGTATTTTTGGCTATTGCTACAAATATACCCCAGCGACTTAAGACCCTGGTTTTGTGGTCCAGGGTCACATATGCCAGTCCACTCAAAAAGTCTGACACAAACACACATTAGGGGTGTAAAGGTCCTTTCACACTGAGTCCGTAATTTTCATATGCATTTTTCATATTCATCATCCTACAAATTTGTCACGCATAGAACCTTTGCACACTGAGTCCAATGCGTATTTATAAATCAGTTGCAAAAACAATTAGCAAAACTATACAAAATGGAGTCTTCAAGCAGTGAGGATGTTTTTGTTGTCCTCTCTCTTCTTAAAAAGAGAAAATGAAAGGAAATATTGGGTCCATCCAATCCTGAGATTGCATAGAGAGGGAGGAGTTCCACCTCCTTATCAAGGAGCTGCAGGATTATCCAGAGCGATTCAAAGTTTACTTCAGGATGTCAGTGGCTCAATTTGATACTTTGCTAGCGATACTGGAGCCACATATTAAAAAGAAGGGTAAATGGTAAATGTCACCAATTTCCGTGAACCAATTGATCCTGAACAGAGACTGGCATGTCTAATGGACACACACACACCAAACTGTGGCATTGGAAAGGTGCATGCCAGGCATTGAAACCAGCATACAATAGGCTACTGCATATATTCCGTCTCTTTGTATTCCACACTTTGTTTGTCATACAGTGCTTTGTGTTGCGAGACGAAGTGGATCAACTTGTCAGACGCCATTCTGGATTTTGGCGTTTGCTTGTACGGTGGCTCTGAATTGTCAAAACACATCTCAAAATGCTTGCTACAGATGCGAAAAACACAGAAAACTGAACCCGATCCAATTTTTTTTTTTTTAACAGACGAAAGTTTCAGAGGCAGTGTGTAAACGTGACTGACACAACGTGAGATCGGATTTATTTTTTAACGTGAAAATTTTAGACGAGAATTTCGGGCTCAGCGTGCAAGGACCTTAACGGTACACGTATTTGTACTGAAAATTTTACACGTGTACCGAACAAATACAGCATTGTTTTAACCACTGCACAAGTGAAGCTTCATTGTAAAATTACAGTTTTATATATTATTACTTTAGATAAGAAACAAAGGGCCCTATTTTAATTATCTAAGCACATAGTCTGAAGCGCATGGTGCGGGTGCACTTAGGGCGTGTCGATCCACTTTTGCTAGTTTAATGACGGAAAAAACGGTCTGCATGGTTCAAAAGTGTTGTACCTATTCTCTTAACGAGTCATGGGTGTGTTTTGGGCGTATCATGCAATAAACCAATCTCCCATTCCCCTTAAAAGCCAGCTGCGCTTGCACCATGGCAGATTCGCTATTTACATGGCGGAATTTGCAAGAGCAAAGATGAATGCTTTTCCAGAGAGGAAATGGATCTGCTCATGCGCAAGGTTAAAGTACACAATAATAATCTTTTGCATTGTAATCCTTTCATTTTTTAATATTTGGCATGTTTGTGTGATGCTGTGTGTCCCTGTGTGTAATAAGCAGAGTATTCACAATGTGCACCTGCCTATAAGCGCATTTTACTAAAGCGCCCTTTAAATAAATATAAATATTGCGCCATTGACTTTAGACCAGGTTTTAGTTGGTCAATGGCGCAATCCTTTTCAGATGCCTCAAAATAGCAACGTGCCAACGATGCACCCGAACACACTCCATTTTAAGACCAGCTCACCCACGGCCAAACAGATGGGCGCAAGTGCATTTGCTATTTAAACAACGTGGCGCTGGGATGTGAAAATAATAACTGCATCGGGTTGAAACTAGCAAAAAACACTTGCGTCGTGCCTGGCGTCACATTGCGCCGGGTGTATGATAGGGCCCAAAGTCTCATCTTTCAAATTATGTCCATTTTTTTCAGGAAATTCAAACAATAAATACCATTTTGATGCTCTTCAATGTGGCAAGACCGATTGCTGTAAACACCTAAGTGCGCGAGTGAGCATGATCTCTTTACTAATGTTACTAGTTTTAACGCGAAATAAACAGAAATGAACATCTCATGTCTCTTGTAATCGCTCAATCAGTGTTTCAACCATGGAAAGACATCAAAACAAAATGTCACGTAGCATTTCATTTACCTAAGGCAAGCCATCAGTCTCCACGGCTCGTCTAGAGAAGAGCATTTCACGCATTTAAACTTTACTTTACCTGTTAGTGATGTCTTATTTAATGTATGTTTAAATAAATCTGTTATGAAACAAGTTATGACAGCCACTGTGTAAATGAATATATTTCAACAACAAATAGAAGTTTTATAATTTAGAATACAATTTAAAAACTCTAAAAAGTTGAGTATTGATTATTATATTTAAAAATAAATAGTAATTAAATTTAAGTTTTGGCTTTATAACCTTATAGTAATGTAAAAGGGCTCCCTATAGTTTAGGTCATAAGCTGAGTTAGATTTTTATTCCTAAGAAATTTTTATTTATAATTGCATTTATTTAAAGAACGAGCAATTTGTTCAGTAAACCACCTCAGTTTAATAAAAAAAAAAATGCAACTTTATGCCCCTCCCCCTTTTTTTTTTTTAACGAGTGAAGCTACTAAAGAAGTGCTCTTACAAGGCACTGACCACTAACTTAAACCATCACTGTATTTTCTGTCCTAATCACTGTGTGTTTAAACAGCAGAAGCTCGTTAGAAATATCAACGGGTCTTCGCAGCCCAGCGTGACCTGAACTGTGAACAATGACTTAAAAGCAGTTGGGAAATCATTGACGTCATACTTTCCAAGCGTGCTCTGCAAAAATGAAGGATCTGCTAAAAGGAGAAAAAAACCCCTTCAAGAACTCATGCGTGATGCCGTGACACTGCTGGATCAAGCTCAGCAGCTCATCAACAGCCAAATCACACAGCTGATGAGTTCATGAATTCAGTTCATAAAAAGTGTGCTTGACTTTAAGAAAGAAACTTGCTGCGATCGAATGGAGCTTTTCAAAGTCAGAGCACTGGCATGTCAAAGCTGTGCAAGTCTACCACCAAATATCTTAGGGCCTGTTTGACAGAAGATTCAAAACGGGCCACAATACTGGGAACCAGATGTCCCTCTGTCCTGCCCGCCTCAGTGCGTACGAGTATCCCGTCGCTTAAACCGGTCTCAGCCAGTCCACTGCAGACTAAGCTCTCACAAATGTTATTGTCTCAATGTAAGCCTTGATTTTCTGGGGTCAAAGGTCAGTGTCTTGTTGAATGCACTGTTAGTTTAGGCAGGTGGCGAGTGTCTGGATGAGGGTGAGAATTGTACAGGGATCAAATAAGATCAGTCAGCGTTCAAATGAGCACTAAAAGTGCTGACGTCACTGGACTTGATTCTGTCCATTCTGTCCTCCCTCATTTAGCCATTTATGCCCTACTGCATGCACAAGTACACAGACTGCATACCTGAACAAATCATCTCCCAAAATCTCCTCCTGTTCATTCCGTTTTTCCTCCTGAGAGAGAGAGAGAGAGAGAGAGAGAATGCCAGAAATGGGAACACAAATCCTGTATTCATAACTATTCAGCATGTCAGCATGGTTCGGCAACCACTAGCACGTAAGCAATTGCAACAGAGGTGAATGCATTTCAATTAGATGAACTCATTTTAGTGTACATTTTAAAGGAAAACTTCCTCATATTCACATGGCCTATTTTACTTAAGAGTTAGAAATACCATTAAAATGTGAAAAATAAACTGCAGTAGACAACAGAAGTGTGGAAGGTCGGTGCAGGTTAACAGGTTTCCATTTTGCATCCACTGCATGTGGATTACAGCTCAGTTGTTCTTCTATTTGTTGCTTTTAGCTTTCAGAAAAAAGTTACTGCTATTATTGTTGATGTTCAGCTCACTATCTATGGTCCTTAACATTCCACACAAATCACAATGATAGTTATAAGAAAACTACAACATTAAGGGGAAAGATCACACAAATACAGTGGGGTTCAGTGAGGAAATCTATTATTTAGAAATTAATCGACATGAAAATAAACACAATATTTAATTATTATACTACCGTACACATTTTGGAAAGAAGTCTCTTTTTGAAAGAAGTCTCTTATGCTCACCAAGGCTGCATTTGTTTCATTAAATATACAGCAAAAACATCAATATTGTGAAATATTATTACAATATAAAAGAACTCTTTTCCACTTGAATACATTTTGAGATGTAATTTATTCCTCTGATGGCAAAGCTGAAATCTCAGCAGCCGTTACTCCAGGCTTCATCATTCTAATATGCTGATTTGGTGCTCAAAAAACAATTTATTTATTTTTATCAATGTTGACAACAGTTGTGCTGCTTAACATTTTTGTGGAAACCGAGATTTGATTTTTTTCCAGGATACTATGATGAATAGAAAGAAAATGTAACAATGTAAAAGTCTTTACTGTTACTTGTTATCAATTTATTTCAATAAATTGCACATAAATAACTGGTATTGGCCGGTAATGTAAATTTAATATATATCACCCCACCCAACAGTTATTTCCTTGTTCCCGTGGTCTCTCACCTCTGCTGCCTTTCTGAGCCATTCCTCCTCCTCAGAGTTCTTACTGCGATTGTAAGCCACCAGATCCGAGCCTCCGATAATGTTGGGCAGCCCGTGAAATCCAGGGACATTTTTCTACACAGGCACATCCAACAACAGCCAATCAAAAAGTCACATAAAGAAATAAACAGACACTTTGTGTGTGCATCCTCTAACCTTGCGGAACCTTTTCACATTCTTCTCATTAGGGTCATGGGTCTGTAGTGGGCCGGGTCTTGATCTGGAAGAGGCACTCACAGTGAGGGACATGAACTGAATCTGTAAGAGCCTCCTGGGCAGCTCAGGGTCATTTTCAGATCCAGATTTGGAGGTTGAGGCCTTCAGATGAACAGAGATTTTATTTTATTATTATACTCTAGTGGAAACCAGGGTAAACATAGCGATCATGACCTTTCTGAAACCCTGAAAAGATATTTTAGGTAGTGTAGGTCAAACTGACTCACAACCAGCATCTTTATTAAAACCTCTCACCTGCATGTCCTGTTTGACTGCAGGCTCACAGTGCTGGGAAATGCCATTTTGGGTCCTTGAATTCTGAAAGAAAAACAAACATGGAACTAGCTGTTCTGCAGATTAAAAACAGACAAGATATAGATAAATTATGGCTTTGTACCACAACAAAAGACACTTCCTCTTCTTTGACCTCTTCAAGTTCTGGTCTTTTCCCCTTCTTTGCTGAACAATGCGCTTCCAGATCTAGCGTTTGATTGGATGACCTCTTTGACTGCCTCTCAGAGCCCTGATTAGTTGCAGATGGGCCTGTTCTGTCCAACTGCAAGTTTTGAATGTTGTTGGCACTGCTTTGCTGATTCTTTGTGCTTTTTCTGCTTTTGGACTCAGTGCCCTCTTGCTGATTTGGTAATCGTGGGTTATTGATTCTGCTGTTCGTTCCTGACTCAAGACGTTGTTTTTTATTAGCTGCAGACTGCACAGGCTCATCCATTTCATCGGACATTATGGACTCGAGCTCTTCAAGTGACATTTCTAAATCAGCAGCTGCAGGAGGTTTCTCAGGGGCTGATGGGGCATCTTGCTCTGGTTCCTTTCTCTTCTTGCTGCCAGAGCTTTGACTGGACCCACAAGCCTGAACCAGATTGGCACTGAGCTCAGATCGTGACACTGAGCTGTGTTGGTTTTGGGCTGTATGTGAGGTTTTGTGAGATCTGCTGGCAAAGGAACTTTGCTGGATCTCATCTTCTTTATCCTCACTGTCCTTTCTGAAGAATTTGGCCTCTGACTGAAAAGAACTGGAACTGTCTTCACGTGGCCTGCCACCATAAACAAATACATAATATAAATCTTAATAAAACGGTGACTTAAGTCTTACATCTTGCACATTTCCACTGAAATTACGGTCACATGACCCTGTTCACCAGGTATTAATGTGCATTTTGGGTGATCTGATCACAAGTGGTCAGCTGAGGCACATTAGCATTTATACCAGGTTTTTCTTGAGGCCTTGTGACCTCTTTTGATCGCATTTTATTTGATTTCATCACTATATGCATCATCTTGTATTTCACTTTTCAGTGTCATTGTATATTTATATTAATAAAGCAAAAAAAAAAAATTAATAAAATTAATTTAAAAATGACTGAAATTTTTAAATAAATAGAACTATCAGCTGTATCAACTTCAGATGCTTTTGCTTCAAGTAACTTACCGGTTAAAAATTTTGGGGTCAGAAATATTATATTTAAAAGAAATTAATATTTTTATTCACCAAGGATGCATTAAATTGACCACTACAGACATTTGTCACTACAGACATTTATTATTTATAAATAAATTAATAATTTCTTAAATATTCAATTCATAACAGAATCCCAAGGGGGAAAAATAATATTACATTTCCACAGAAATATGTAACTGTTTTCAATAGTGATAATATTAAGAAATATTTCTTGAGCACCAAATCAGCATATTAGAATGATTTCTGAAGGATCATGAAGACTGGAGTAATGGCTGCTGAAGATTCAGCTTTGCCTTTACAGGAATATTTTACATTTTAAAATATATAAAAAGAGAAAACAGCTATTTTAAAATGGCTACATGATGTAGCGTGGCATTAGACTTGCCTTTTCTTGCTGGCAGGCTGGAAGAAGTTTGTGAGGGCTGTCTGTTTCTGGGGAGAGTGTTTTAGTGTGGTGCTGCCATTGGGAGGTGCTGTCAATTTCACAGAACCTTCAGGTTCAGCTCGCCCCCTGCCCGAGGAAGCTGAACTTTTCTTCATCCTCTGCTCAGGTTCAACCACACTGCAGCTTTCAGATGACATCACTGTCTCATTGACAACACAAGTTGCGGAAGGCTGTTTGTTTGCTGCTGACAGTGTGGAGCCCTTCTGTTTGGGATGTGTCTTGTCAGGAGTCTCACCAACTGCACTGATCACACTTGTAGCCATCCTGAAAATGTGAACAATAACTATTGGCTCTACTGATTATCACTATATGTAGAAGAAATGCTGTAAATCAGTAGAGTGGTCTGTGAATTGATCGGGTTAAAAAAAAGACCTATACTATAATTGACAAAAACTGATGGATTACTCAACTCACAGCAAAAGTGTTTCTGTTGTCTCACTTCCAAATACATAACTCACAGATATATATCATTAACTAAACGTAGCAGGTTCAGTTCATTTCAAAACACAAAAAGCAGTCCGGTAAAATTATATCTATAAAAATAAAGCTATTTCAGTAGTTGTATGGAGATGTTATGTGATCCTTTTTTTTTTTTTGAAGATGTCCACCACTTAAAACAGGTATTCTGTAAGATTCAGTGCACAGACTTCTACCTGCTCTGGTCCTGAGAGAGTTCAGTGTTGACCACATAGGCTGTGATATTCTGGGAAGGTGCCGCAAGTGCCGTCTCATCTACAGCAGTGTCCTGAGAAAGTGTTACTGCAGCAATGACTTGTTTCTCTTTCACCGATTCTGTGAGGAAGTGTTGATAAATTATTGATGTGTCGAGTTTCAGTGTTCACGCGTCAGTCAGGAAACCTACTTCTCAGAGTCGCTACCATGTAAGGATCAGTAAGCACACTTAACACACAATTAAAAAGTAAAATCAGTCATCATTGTATTCATCATTATTCACCCATTATTAACACTGAAATCACTACTAAGAATGAGTAATGACCTAGAACAGTCCATCTGCACCGGATGTGTATGTAAGTGTATGTAGACCCACCAGAATGCATAGAAAAGCATGGATTGCAGTATGTTTGATTGTTAACATGAATGGCAGCCAATCCAATCTCAGATTCAGTAATAAAGCGCAAACCATTTCTGTGTGAAAATGAGAAAACATTAGAGGGACAAAGATCAACCAAAAAAGGAATTTACTGACTCCTGCAGTAATACTCGGACAGCTCTAAAACAAAACATAAGCAAAACATTAAACATATTTTTCCATAATATATGCAAAATTTACTGCGTGCAAATGTTATTAATTCTAATAATATTTCATTATTTTTTAAATAATGGGCATTTTTGTACTAATGAAGCAGGAATGTGTGTTCTGGCACAAACAAAACCTGAACACATACACACAAAAAAACTAGAATCAATCAAACAAACTGTTGATAATTTGTTCTTTTTTTTTTTAAATGAAGTTAGTGGAATGCTGTTTCAGATCACTCTGGCCCAATTTATGATTTGATTATATGCAATACGTGCAAACTAAACTTCATTGTATTACTCAATACTCAGAATAATCAATATGGATGTTGTCTGAACTGACAGAAAAGACTGGGCATGAGCAAAAATGCACACACACACACACACACACACACACACACACACACACGCACACACACACACACACACACACACACCTGTGCAGAATCTGGGCCACAGAATCCACCCACTTCTTGAAGGTTGGACGGATCACAGCCTGGGAGTTCCCCGATGTCATGTCGACCACACAGGTGCTGCTTGACTCTGGCAAGTGAAATGGGCAGATCCTCAGTCCAAAAGTCAGTTCACCCCACCTCCACAACTCACCGCCTGACTCAAACGCTTCATCTGAAAAGATACACAAAACATCAGTGATTACAACAATAAAACACTGATTATAATTCAGTTTGGATTATAATGATTTTCTAAATCTTTCTTTAACCTAATTACAATATTCAGCATGATAGAAAATGAAGCTGCAAGTTTATAAATTGAAGTAACTGAAGCCTACTGGCTATTTAAAAAAAAAAGAAAAAAATGGGATAAGCCTTTCAATTCGTCCCACTCAAGCTTCCTGTTTTAATGAGACATACGTCATAGGAAATAAGAAATATAAAGGAAATATGAAAAATATTATTTTCTTTTTTCTTTTTAATAAAAAGCAATGGTTATTAAATAGATGAAAAACTTAAATTTAAACTAAAAACTGAAATATACCAAGTTTAATTTATAAAAAATAAAACTAAATAGGAATAATTAAAAATAAAACTGACAAAAGCACATTTATTTATCTGATAGGGACAATGCATGTTAATGAACATTTGTAGTAATACAGAATGTAAACAGGCTGGATTATAGCAGCATTGCTAATTTACATCTGCATAACTAACAACTTAATTAAAATGAAAACTATTGAAATGAAAACAAAATATTAATAAATGTTATAGTACTACATAAATAATACTAAAATAAAACTACCCCAAACAAAACAGGCACACATACACACAAAGTGTTTTGTAAATGTTGAAAAAACTTGGAAAAACTTTTCTTTCTGGGTCTTCAGAGATTAAAACCTTTTCCCAAGAAATCACAAGAAGAAAATAACCATGTGACCTCATTGCGAGCCTGCTGGTTACAGAGAATATCCCAGCTGTTCAACTTCACATGGTCTGCTCTTCCTAATTAGGACTGTTTTACACCTCCTGATTAATATAAAACAGCATGGAGGAACTCCTACGTGACATCCAACTTCTTCACTGTATATAACAGTCTAATGAACAAAGACCTGATGCATGTCTAACTTTCACTTCTGGGGAAAAAGATCAAAGAAAAAAGAATACATGAAATAGGTAAGAAAGGTCAGAGTGACAAATAAAGGAGTCTTTTTCACTAGTCACCAAAAACAAAGACGTCTTAATGACACACAGCTGCAGCAGTTTGTGGGTGGGCTGAAAAAAAAAAAAAAAAACTTCTGCACAGATTTGGGTTCAAAGGTAACATCTTTTTCTTATATAGTGTCTGGCCATGTGACGTGAAAAAGAACATGAAAGTTATCTTTGGCCTCATATTTAGTGGAATAGACCACATCCTAGTGCGCTGCCAACAGACAAACCATCTTACACATCCTGCTCTACAAGACAGTATGTCTTAACATTCACCATAAAAAAAAAAATTTAAAAAGAGAGAGAAGATAAAGCCTATTTTAGGACCATTAAGATTTTTTTTGCACTGTGACACTATTTTCATGACAATTAAGTAACAATATGTTCCTGTGATAGCAGAGCTGAATTTTCAGCAGCCTTTACTCCAGTCTTCAGTGTCACATGATCCTTCAGCAATCATTCTAATATGCTAGTTTGGTGCTCTGGAAACATTTATTAATGTTGAACCGTTGTGCTGCTTAATATTTTTGTGGAGACCAAGATGCCGTTTTCTTCAGGATTATTTGATGAATATAAACATGTAAAGAACAGCATTTTATTTGAAATATATGATAATAAATCTTTTAACCAATTATTGCTTTGCTACTAGCTGAATAAAAGTATTAATTTCTTTAAAAAAAACAAAAAACTTTAAATGGTAGTGACAGACATGATAAATAGCTGTATAAGTGTTTTTAAAAAAGGTGGAGTGTGTCCTAATGTTAATGTACAGTGATGGTATAATTTATCATTTTAGTAGTATTTAAAAAAAAAAAAAAACCTCTTGCCTGTTTTGAGTTCAAAAACAGAAAAGTTTTCCTCTTGAAGAGGCTTTTTCTCTCAGGTCGCACACTCAAATCCACATCCTCTTTAGCCAGGCTGGGCTCATCAAACTGAGGCCTAAATCTGATCAACACAAAACACAAAAACATCTGATCTATAATGTCTATTCAAAATATTGCCATTAGCTCACTGCTATTTAAATGGAATAGAACAAGCAACTGTGAATGAGAGAGAAAAAGAGACACTCCATACTTCTCGGCTTTAGGCAGTGGGAGTTTCTGCTGCACAGCCTTGCTAAACGCACTGAAGAATTCAGGTTTCACTATGGGCCGACAACACAGCAATGCACAGATTGTCTGCAAAGAGAGAGACAATGATTCAGCACATGTTTAAGTGTACCTTGAAGGTTCACTGGCAGTTAATCAGGGAACGCAAAGATCAATTGATGTGCTGAAGCGGTCAATGGCCTCCTGACCTTTATGGTGACCTTTACAGTGGGCATGACGAGATGCGTGCAGTCAAGTGTCCAGGAGTTGACAAGTCGCCCCCCAATAGAGCGCAAATCTTGAGAGAGGGAGGCTTTCCCTTCATTATCGACACATGAGGAACACACCACAACACACTCTTTCTCTAAACTGAGTGGGAGAAAAGGGTGATTATTATTATTGGCTTCAAAAAATATAAATTCAGAATATCTAAACTAAGCTAAAATAACACACACACACACACACACACGAAACACAATGAGACAATAGCATAAAACAAAAAAAAATAAAGCAACCATGTCAAATTTGGGAACTTCAATAGTCATTCATTGTAGTAACAACAAAAAAATGACCAGTACATAATTCAAAGGTTCTTTTCTTTTTCATTTGTAGTGCACTGAAATGATGCCACAGGTGTCTGGAACAACATGAGGGTACTTTTTTTATTTTCAGCTCAACAATCCTTTTACCACTACAAACTGCTTCTAAAGCATCCTCACATAACACACAGGAATGCGTAGCTACATACAAACCTGAACTTGCTCTGAAAAACCCCAAATGTGATTTTGTCTCCTGTGTGCAGGATCTTTGTGGAGCCGGTCTCAAGCTTCTCACCATTGATGAAAGTGCCATATTTAGAGCTGTCTTTTAGAGTGACCGCCTGCCAACAGCATAAAAACAAGAAAACCCTGTCAGCTGGTTGGACCAGAAACCACTATGAACTAATCCATCCAAAATACTGCAGTAAAGGAAACAGGGCCATCTAGGGCATGATACCTGCAAACACGCATTTACAGAATGCAATACCATTTCAAGAATAAATAGACTTAACTAACCTGTACAAAAAAAATTGTTATTTGATGGCATCATGATTAACAGATATAATAGTTTTAACTAGATATGTGCCATTATTTGGTAATACAGTATACTGTGATAATGAACATACATGGTATTTTTATAGTCGGTGCTTCAAAATACAGTGAATAACTGTAGGTATCTTATTGCCCAAATTGTTTAGATTTTTAAAAAGCACATTAGCATCTTTTCCATCAAGTGGTCACAATTTACAACACAGATTTACTCTCTGAAATTAGGTGGTACTTACAGTAATCCAGATATTGCCATGTTACCCTAGTTACTGTAGTACACAAAGGAAATAGTTAAATGCTAAATATTTTTTTTTTTACATATTATATAGTTAAATATAATATTTAAAAGCTTGGGATGAGTAAGATTTTTAATGTTATTTTAGAGAAGTTTCTTATGCTCATCAAGGCCGCATTTATTTGATCAAAAATACAGAAAATAAACTGTAATTTTGTGAAATATTATTGCAATTTAAAATAACAGTTTCTATTTTAATATACTTTAAAATATAATTTATTCCTGTGAAGCAAACCTGAATTTTCAGCATCATTACGCCAGTCTTCAGTGGCACATGATCCTTCAGAAATCATTCTAATATGCTGATTTATAATCAATGTTGGAAATGTTGTGCTGCTTAATGTTTTTTGGGACCTGTGATACTTTTTTCAGGAAAAAACAGTGTTTATTCAAAATAGAAATTTTGTGTTACAATATACACTACTATTCAAAAGTTTGGGGTCAGTAAATTTTTTCTTTCTTTTTTTTAATGAAATTAATACTTTTATTCAGCAAGGATGTGTTAAATGGATAAAAAGTGATAGCAAAGACTTATATTGTACATTTGAATAAATGCTGTTCTATTTAACTTTTTATTCATCAAAAAAGTATCACAGGTTCCAAAAAAATATTATCCAGCACAACAGTTTCAACACTGATAATAAAACAGCAAATTAGAATGATTTCTGAAGGATCATGTGATACTGAAGACTGGAGTAATGGCTGATGAAAATTCAGCGCTATGTCACAAAAATAAACTATATTTTAAACTATATAAAAATAGGAAATATTAGAAATTGCAATATTTCACTATTTTACGGGGGGTTTTCTGTGTTTTTGATCAAATTAATACAGCCTTAATGAGCATAAGAGACTCCATTAACAAACATAAAAAAAATCTTACCTATCCCAAACTTTTGAACGGCAGTGGATGTAAAATTATATATTTATAATTTTAATCTGGAATAAAACAAGACTGTCCAGAAAAGATATCTAGATATTTGCTGAAAATGCTCTCATTCTTTATTATAATTTCTCACAGTTGTGCTCTTTTACACTTTTATCAGTCTCATTTCTTTACTTTTTACATTTTTATTGTGTATTGTTTTATTGTGTTTAAATGTTAAAGGTTCTTTCTGTCATTTGGAAAATAGTTAATAAACTTGTTATTAACAGGACAGCACTGAAGTTTGCTCATCTTTTCAGCCTGTAATATAATTTAATTTGATAAAAGCTTATTGTGATATAAAAACGTGATAATGTCACATGCCTAGTTTTAACTGGTTTTCTACAGCACAAGACCCCCTCAGTTATTTAAAAGATGACAAATGAGCTATCAAAACACTAAAATGAGTAACATGGACATGTGAAAGTTTGTTGGCTATTTTAATATAATTGTATATTGAACAAGGACATTGGAATAATTCTCAGTTATGCCTTATTAAAATCTAACTTTTTTTCAAAACTTTCCAACAAGTTGTAATATACAAATATAATTGATTTCATCCTGAATTCAAATAAGTATTTCACAGCAAGAGTGACTAAGGGAAATAATGAAGCACGTGATTGCATTTCTGCTAAGTAATTAGCAAAATAATAAAAAACGATTAGTAATTTAAACTTTGATTACTTTGTGAAATACTTCCCACAGCACTGCCTTTGTGACAGTCTTATTAAGCAACATAAGATATTTATGGACAGGTTCTAGGAGAACCAAGGAAAAATATAGCCAAGATGACCTTTGTTAACAACATAAAAATCAAAAGCATGTTTTAAAAAGGGCAATTCATATTCTCCTATCTTAGCAGCTCTACAAACACGTCATTGCACTTTTTAGATACTGTCTAAGAATGAGAGGGAGATTAAGTGCAGAAGCATTCATAGTGGGTTACCAAACATCCCTTCACTGAAGATTCCTTTTATTTCTTAGGCAACATAATATGGAGATGCTCAAGAGGGGAGTTACTCACCTGCTCAGAGACGGTGAGGTTTGCATGCACACGGCTGATGGACTGATCATTGGACAGCAAGATCTCACAGTTCTTACGGCCGACCACATACTCCTGACCCGGCAGCAGAACGACACTTTCCCCTTCAGAAAGAGAATGGAATGAATTAAAGCATCCCAAACTACACAGATAATAATTACTGGAATTTTTTTATGAGTCTTCTTTATTATATGACAAAATCTCCCCAAAATAATAATAATAAAAAATGATTTTGATTTCATGTGAACATTTTCACTCCTCTCAGAAAGATGATGTCTGCATCAAAGCTCCATTAAAAGTGAAAAAAATAAAATAAAATAAAAACGAAGCATGTAAAACAGCTGTGAAATACAAAAGAAGATATCTTGAAGAATGTTGGTAACCAAGCATCTTCAGTTCCCAATGACATCCATTGTATGGTTAAAAAAATAAATAAATAAATAAATAATAATAATAATAATATTATATATATATATATATATATATATATACAGTCCCTTGCAGAAGTATTCAAACCCCTTAATTTTTTTCACATTTTGTTATGTTGCAGCCTTATGTTAAACCGCTTTAAATTACTTTCTTCCACAACAATCTACACTCCACACACCTTAATTACAAAGCAAATAACTTTTTCAAATAATATTTTATTAAACATAAAATATTTAAATGATTCCATTGCATAAGTATTCAAACCCTTATCTGGGACAGTTGAAATTCAGCTCAGGAGCATTCATATTCCTTGTAGATGTTACGACACTTTGAGTGAGGTTAACCTGTGGCAAATTCAATTGAATGGGTATGATTTGGAACGGCACACACATCTTAATAAAAGGTCTAACAGCTGAAAATGCATATCAGAGCAAAAACCAAGCCCTGAGGTCAAAAGACCTGCCTGTAGAGCTCAGAAACAGGTTTGCGTCAAGCCACACATCTGGGGAAGTGTTCCGAAAAAAATCTGCTGCATTGAAGATTCACAGAATCATGTAGCCTTCATTATCCATAATGGAAGACGTTTGAAACAACTAGGACTCTTCCTAGAGCTGGCCTCCTGGCCAAACTGAGCAACTGATGGAGAAGGGCCTTGTCTAGACTGGTGATCAAGAAGCTGATGGTCACTCTAGTTGAGCTCCATGATCATATATGCAGATGGGAGAAACCTACAGAAGGACAAACATCACTGCAACACTCCACCGATCTGGGCTTTATTTCTTTGTGGCCAGACTCAATCTTCTCCTCAGTGAAGACACACAAAAACCCACTCGGAATTTGCAAAAAAGCACTTAAAGTACCCTCAGACTCTGAGAAACAATATTATCCGGTTTGATGAACCTCAATTCCAAGCATAATGTTTGAAGGAAACCAGCTCTGCTCATCACCTGCAGATTACCATCCCAAAAGTAAAGTGTGCTGGTAGCAGCCTCATGCTGTGGGGATGTTTTTCAGTGGCAGAGACTGAGGGACTCAGAGTAGAAGAAAAGTTCAATGCACCAAAATATTGAGATAGCCTTAATGAAAACCCAGTCCAGAGCATTCAGAACCTCAGACTGAGAAGGTGAACCTTCTCACCTTCCAATAGGACATTGAGCCTAAGCACACAGCAAGAGTGGCTTATAGACAACTCTGTGGATGTCCTTGAGTGGCCCAGCCACAGCCTGGGATTGAATCCAATCAAATATTTCTTGAGAAACCTGAAAATGTGTATCTGCCCCCATCCAACCCGACAGAGCTCAAGAGGTGAAGAGGTGAGGAGAAGAATGGCAGATAATTCCCAAATTCTGATGAGCAAAGCTTGTCGCATCAAACTAAAAAGATTTGAGGCTGGCTGTAATGGTGCTTCAGCTAAGTACTGAGTTAAGGGTTTGAATACTTATGCAATGTACTTATTTCAGATTTTTAATTTTTTATAAATTTACAAAGTTGTGACAGTTCTGTTTTTGCTTTGCCATTATGGTGTATGGAGTGTAGATTGATACGGGAAAAAAAGTAATTTAATGCAGTTTAACATAAGGCTGCAACAACAAAATGTGAAAAAAATGAAGGGGGTTGAATACTTCCGCAAAGCACTGTATATATATATGTATATACACATACACACACACATACATACATACACACACACACACACACACACACACACATATATATATATATAAATAATGGAAGTCACTGGGAACCAAAACTGCTTGGTTACCATCATTCTTCAAAATATCTTCTTTTGTGTTCCACAGCATAAAGCAAGCAATACAGGTTTGTAATGACATGAGGGTTAGTAAATGAAGAGTTTAAATTTTTGGGGGTGGACTATCTGTCTTTTATAGTAAATCATGACCACAATAAATGTAAAATGTCAGTGGTGACATTTGTGACAAGGGTGAAACCAAGAGCCCTGTTCTGAATAGTAACTGACTGATTCACTTCATAAAATAAATTACACTGTATGTAACATTTTTACTGAGTCTTAATGAGTAATTTCAACTCTAGTAACAATCGTGACCAGAAAAAAAAAAAAAAACACTCTCACCAACTTACCTGGTAAAATTTGATGTTAGCATACTGAATACCATGACACAGTCTGCACTGTAATTATGTACTCAACAACTCTGTCTATGTATGACAACAATTACAGTATCAAACAGTGTTTAACTAAAGAAATGAACGCCTTGTGAGATATGAGGTAAAGCTGTATAAAAGTCTTTACAAGTCGTCCCATAAACAGAAAGACATATAAACAGGAACACATTACATGAGCACTGTTATTGCTGTGCAGTTGCTTAGTAGTTGGTCTGGATTATACGCACTGTCGCAGTACACCAAAACACTGAATAACCGACTTATTTTGCACAAAAAACATTACCTCCAGATTCGGTTGGTTGCAGTTTCCACATTTCAATACTTGTCGCTTTCTATGGAATCAATACTTATCTAATCTTATACTGTGGCTGTAAAACTGAACTGTATGAACTGACGCGCAACATTTACATCTTCATGTGCGACGTAACAAACCTCAGTTTCAAAATAAAAGTACTAAGTGCACTTGATGGGTTCTTTTGAACAGATCGTGTCAAAGAACAGAGATTCTTAGCGTCATTCACATTGCATTTCATTATACTTTTAATAACAGTGATTTGAGAACATGTCGTTCAGCACAGGGTAAATTAAAAGCTAATAATAAATTAATTAAATCTAATATAACATTAAAATAAATGGGGCTGCACTATTAATCAAACTAAAACTGAAATTATCGAATCAAAGGTAGGATCTTTGCTCTTTGTGTCTGGATATCTCTGCATCAGTATTAGCCATTTTTATATTAAATGAAATGTCATATCCTTTTTGTCTAGTGAAACCCTGGTTCAACCCAAGAGCTCTAGCTTCAGCCCGGTTTTGTGAACCAGTTCAACCGATTGATTTAAAAGGTATGACTCAGAAGAGGAATTTATTCACAAATCTTTTTACCAGTGACTTTTAAAATGTTTTTCCTTGTTGAAAAAGTGGAGATAACACCTGAGAACATGACAGTGAAAGTGATAGATGATTTGATAAATTTGATGTGTATACATTTATTGTTGAGATTTTACATAACTTGCATTAAAAGTTCATGAAGTAGAGCTGTTTTAAATGTTCTTTTTAGGCATCATATTCCCAGAATAACAGTGTTTTCATCAGTCAGAGTAGAAGTTGTTTCATAAATAGTCCATAAAATCCTTAAATTAATTAAACTATTCCATTGGGCCATAACATGTCAGTGTATGCAATACAAGAGGTAGAATATCAAGCTCTTTTTCAGACTTGGTTTCAGTGCTTCAAAGTTGCAGAATGTGTGTGAGCATGAGGGTCCGTGCATCAAAGTTATTTACATGTAGAGCAACTGTATTAATGCATTATTTAGCAACAAAGCCATTAGCTAGCATTCCAAAGCACTTCCAAACAATTGACAACTGCAATTATTCCTTCAGATGTACATCCATTTCCGAATACAAGAGCAGATACACCAGAAGTCCATGGCTGTCTTTCCAAAGTATTATTCCCAAACTGTCCAGAACATTGAAAAATCCTTGAACATATCAGTTTGACAGGGTTCACTGTCTCACTTCCAGTGAGGGTTCAGTTTTCATAGGTATCACTCAATATCCCAATTTCCTATAATAGTTCAATGTCTACAGTATGTTTATTGCCAGAGAATCATTTGTATTATAAAATCCAAAATTCCCTCAAACATTTCTTTGCATTAGTGGCATCTAGTTTTGTCACAAGCATGTTTGTGTATCTGTGTGTGTTAGTGCATTTGGTGTTCAATCAAAAAGAGAAAACAAGCCTTCTCAATACATGCAGAGGCATTCTAGGAAAGTATTACACAGGGTGAGAAGCTAGAGTCCACCATGAGAGACAGACAGACGTAAAAGACCAAAGCTCCAATTGAATTATCTTAGTTGTTTTAGAAAAAACATGCACTTCTACAAAAAAAAAGCTAATGAATCCATTGCTGCATCAACCTCAGCTGTTGAGACAATGCGAGGTTAAAACAGCAGTATTATTTAGGTAAGAAGATTTTTGAATTATTTAACTATGCTTTGTGAGATGGTCAATTAGTTAAAAGTGTTTAGTGAAAAGCGTTTAGTGGCTCGTTACAAAAGAGTTAACACTACATTTGAGTTCGTGTGGTCATGCATTTTATTGCATGTGTATGTTTGCCGTAACTATCATAGAAACCCACAATCCAATATTTATAAATGGCCAAATTGTCTCTCCCAATATTTGATATTCTTTATGTTTTGAATTGGAAATGTAGACTGAATCATTTGTGTGATACAAGTAATGCATAACTGAATGTGACAAGATATGAAACCATTTTACATTTTCAACATATTAGGCATACAACAAATTGAATGTGTGCCTATTTTAAATTAAAATAATATTTGCAAATAGGTCAAATTGATTATAAATACTCTTATCCTGCTTCCTTTACTGTTCTTATCTATTTAAATCCTTTAATTATTCCTTTAATTATTTAATTCTTTTAAATTCCCCCAAGTTCACAACATAGTTACAGCCAAACATATGGTTGTATGTTTGTAGTTGCATGAGTGCATTGTAATGAGCTGTGAAGACAAGGAACAGTGTCAGAGGTGCTGCATTCTTTCCATAACCATGTAAACAGTGAGCGAGAAAAAAGCACTAGATGGAGCAAACAATAAATGGAAATACAAAACAGAAGGACCAGAGTTTGTCAGGCACAGAGAGCAGCGAGTCTGAAGAGTTAAACTCCCTTATATCAGGTGTAGTGTTTGGTCTTTTACTACGATAAGAACAGCTAAAACTTCACCAATGGTACATATACTGTTTTTCAAACAGCATATTTATCTGCTTCACATCATCCCTTCTGCAAAATCTCAAACCTGTTTCCCACCTTTTATTCAATTTTCTCTGCCCCCTCTCAGCAGTGATTAATTCCACAATCCCTACTTGCCCCATTTCAGAGAGCAGATTCTGAGAAAAGAGCCCCTGATGATCCGTGCGACGGTGGGTGGAGTCTGCGCAGTGATGCGATGGATGTCGAGCTGAGGTCTCCGCAGCTACGCAAGTGGATTCCCCCGGCCCTTACAGGGTCATCATCATGACGGCGGGCATTATGGCGACTGTCACTGTGGGAGTGATGGTGTCCACGGCAGTGGTGGTGGACGTGCTGCTGCTGCCCCCTGTTGGCCCCCAAAGAGTTACGAAGCACCTTCATAGAAACATGTAATGGGTTATTTTGTACTAAATTGTACTAAACAGAATTCTAGCTGAACTAAATGATTTTATTTATAGTATTGGTAATGTTTTACCTGTTCTAAGGGCAGACTTCCATCACCTCCTGTCCTCCTTTTAGGCCCCTGAGTACAGGTTCCAGTATGCTCAGTTGCAGGGGCTAAGTTACGTTTGGATCTCTGCAGGAAACGTTGCACTAAACCTTTGGTGACCTGTAATTTAAATTGAAAATGTTTGTTTTTACATTTAATATTATTAATATTGGGAAGAAAAGGGGACCCAGCAGATTTTGGGGTCCTAGGCATCAAAAAGTCTAACCTTGAGGTCTCCAAGTGAGCGTGCACAGTCTTTGGGTAAACGCAGCGACGTGGCTGGGACTTGTTTTGAGGGCAGCCGGCTACTTACAGCCTTAATGCTGCTCTTTCTGGGCAGGGAAGCAGGAAGTGCCAGAGAGGAGCGAGGCAGCAAACCAACTCCAGAAGATACCCCTATGCCACAAAGGTAATACAAACAAACCAAAGTATTCAAATATAGTGAGTAGAGAGACAGATTGTTATAATACTACTACTACTAATAATAATAACAATAATAATAATTTTTTAAAGTTTTTATTTATTTGAATTTATTTGGAATTAGCTTTTATATTTTCAATTTTTATTTTAATTTTACTTAAAGTTTGAGTAATGTTAAAATTAAAACAAACAAAAAAAACAGACACTTCTAAGGTTGGTTTCTTCCAACCAAAAAGTTTGACATACTTAACCACATTTTATTCTTATCACTGTTCTAGTGTTTAGGCATGACTTCCAACTTCCTCCTAATTACCTCATTGTGACTGAATGGGTCAAGTTACTAAACAAGAATAGCTATTTCTGACGTATAAATGCGGTTGGTCATGCATTAATAGGAGTTTCTGAGCTTCCAAGAACATATCAGAACAAAGTCTCAATCTTTTTTTTTTTTGTACATGGAGAGCAAGTAAAGAGTTCTGAAACTTGAAGTGAACTTGAAAAAATGTGATTGTTTTCTCATAATATGACCCCTTGAAAATTTGTTTACAATATACATTTTACTATGTGTTACCATGGTTTTTATAAAAAAAAATTAAGTAAAATAAAGCTGTGTGTGTGTGTGTGTGTATATATATTAATATATATATATATATATATATATATATATAAATAAAAACTAAAAATGTAAAAAATAAAAAATAAAACTATAATAGTACACAATAAAACTAAAATAACACTGTGTTACTCTCAAACATAATAATCCAATATAAAAACATCTGTGACTTGAGAGTGCTAAACTCTTACCTGTTTCTGATGAGGTCTGCGATCCCCCCTCACTGACTCCTTTATTGCCTCCTGAGAGACTGAAATCACCTGAGGAGAGAAGAGCACAAACACGTTATTATCATTCTGCAGAGTGGTTCAAAGAAAACAGAGTAAGACAGAGGCAAACACAAATTCACATTTTCACATAAATCCCAGACCACTGCAGTCTGTTACACATGCATGTTCATACCCGTGTCAGTTGAAGAGCTAAGTCCAGGTTCACTGTGTGACCTCATGAGAGGTAAGAAGCTGTCACTGTCTTTTCTATCACGTCCAATCTGCTCACGGAAACCTGGCCGCGGAAGGAACACTGGTACTGCGTGGTCCGGCCGGTCTTGGGCAGGACCTGATGGGGCTGCGGTAGGTGGGTTACTAAACACGGATGAGGAGTCCCGTCGGGAGGGTGTGCAGGGCCGAACTCGGATTTCTGGGATAGAGGAATGTTGAGATCCTGCTAGGAACTCCAACTGAGAGCAGCTACTCGCCAACAGAGCTTGACGCCTCAACACTGGAGACCTGTGGAGGAAATTATGAAGGAAATTTTATTTAACAAATTTAACATCCCTTTTAAACCACGGTTTAAAATGCTCTAGGCTGAGCTCCTGGAAAATGACCCTTGACCACAAAACCAGTCTTAAGTAGCACGGGTAATTTTGTAGCGATAGCCAAAAATACATTGTATAGGTCAAAATTATCTATTTTTCTTTTATGCCAAAATCATTAGGATATTAAGTAAAGATCATGTTTCATGAAGATATTTAGTAAATTTCCTACCACAAATATATCAAAACTTAATTTTTGAGTAGTAATATGCATCGCTAAGAACTTCATTTGGACAACTTTAAAGGCAATTTTCTCAATATTTAGATTTTTTTGCACCCTCAGATTCCAGATTTTCAAATAGCTGTATCT
>JAFVLL020019263.1:0-79059 GCA_021397915.2 Tor tambroides
TCCTTGCAAAAAAAAAAAAAAATCCTTTTTTTTTTTTTTTTACATGCTACATAATATTAGGGCACAAAAGAGATTAAAACTATCACTAACCATGATTTTTTTTTTTTCTGTTAATGTGATGCATCTTAAATTTTTAATTTGATTACATATTCCTCTAAACAGATACACTACCGTTCAAAAGTTTGGGGCTTGTAAGGTTTTTTTTTTGTTTTTGAAAGATGTCTCACCATGGCTGAATTTATTTTATTGAAAAATACAATGAATGCAGTAATATTGTGAAATATTATTGCAAATCAAAATAACTTTTATATTGTAAAATATTTTAAAATATAATTTATTCATGTGATGCAAAGCTGAATTTTCAGCATCATTACTCCAGTCTTCAGTGTCACATGATCCTTCAGAAATCATTCTAATATGCTGATTTGCTGCTTAATAAACATTTCTTATTATTATCATGGTTGAAAACAGTTCATATTCATATTTTTGTGAAAACTGATTTTTTTAGGATACGTTGATGAATATAAAGCATTTATTTGAAATAGAAATCTTTTGTAACATTATAAATGTCTTTACAGTCCGTTTTGATCAATTTAACGCATCCTTTCAGAATAAAAGTATTAATTTCTTTAAAAAAAAAAAAACTTTTGAAAGGTAGTGTAAATAAATATAGTGCACTCAAACTGCAAAGCTACTAGGCTCCATCATTTTTTCACTCACATGTGATATTTCATATTAAGGTGGTAAGCTTTGATAATAATTAAATTAAATCATACAAAGACTAATGCAAATAATTTTGAACAAATGTACCATGCTATACGCCTTTAACTGTCATTAACTTACAAACAATCCATTTAAATATCAAATGAAGTAAATGTGTGCACTGCATTGAATTTAACAACGTTAAACATATTCAGTTAGTCCCAAAAGTTCACAATTAACTGGAAGCCTCAATTCATACATATTTGCAACTTACATACAAAACCATATACACTGTCCACTGATTTTTATTCTCATCCTCGTTTCCTCTGTGAGACTGTGACTCATTGATGTTTCATTCTGACTCATTATGGACACCATGTGAAGATCCTGACACTTAGATCACACTTACTTCCTTTAAATAGAAATAGAAATGACTGAATGCTGCAGTTGAACACTGAAGTGTCTCAATGCATTGGAATTAAGATGCAATGGAAAACTTCAGTTCATAATCTATTTGTCAGAGATTTCATGAGTTTCTAAACCTGTGAAAAACCAACACAATCAACGCAGCACCCATCTACATTCATGTACCTGTGCAGGTGAAGGTGGTCCTACAGGCTCCTCTGTCTCTGCACTGATCTTGCCCTGCTCTTTAAGTCGCTCCTTGAGACGGGTCACTTCCTGTCGCAGGTTACCCAGCTCCTGCTGCCGTGCCTGACCAGATGCCTCCAGCTCCACCTTCTGCTCGATCAGCGCTTTACCCTGGGCCTCCACCACCGTGATCTTATGCCTCAGGTCATGGTTGATCTTCATCAGCCGGTTCAACTGCTGCTGGAGCTGGAAGAAACACCATTTGAGCCCCATTAAACCTCCACAATATGATGAACATTATGTGCACATTAAGCACTTCTGATCCACTGTGATTTCATCAGATGTTTAGGCTATGATGCTATTAGATAATTTTTTTTTTTTCCAGCAAAAGTTGTTGATTTTAATGACATCTCTTCGTCTTGCTTTCTTGAGATAATGTCTGTGCTAACAACAGGATTTGCTAAGCAAGAACATGTCTCTTTACCGCTTCAATGTCCTCGTTTTTGAGCGTCAGCTCACGGTCTTTGGCACGGATCTCGTCTCGCTGTTTATCTACAACTTCCTTCAGCTTCATCATCACCTGCCGTTCCCTCTCGGTCATGCCTGGCATCACAAATAAAAACAAAAATCAGCACATGCAGCCTCATTTATTACATAGAGAACCGACATTCAAGGAAATAACAAAATATAAGGCATGTATAATTAATAACATATTGGCCATTTTTGATCGACACATTAGCACGCAGGAAGTTTCAGGGTGAGGCTTTTGTTTTGCATGGGACAGGTCGCTGGAAATAAGGACAGACTTAAGAAGTCTGACAGACGCTGTAAGCAAATAACTCCCTGACTGTGCGCCCATGTCGCTGCTCCTAAAATAGATGTGTGTCCGTGCGGGGAATCTGACACACAACCACTGACACACTTCACGTTTGTCATGACCTAGAAATTTATGACCTAGAAATGTCACATGCCTTAAAGGAATATTTAGAGTTAAATACAACTTTAGCGGTGTTACCTTAATAAATATTTTTAATTCCTCCCTCACACTTATAAAATACACAAAGCCTTTTACAAAGCACTGCATATACAGTATACTGAATTATATATAATATTAACATGTTTAGCCTTATATATAAGTATGTGTGTGTGTGTAAAATATCAATATATATTATATCACTGTTATGTATTTATTTATTTTTATTTAATTTTTATTTACTGCAACTTTTGACAGTCTGATGCCAAATTTTTATTTATTTATATATGTGTGTGTGTGTGTGTGTGTGTATATATGTATATGTATGTGTGTGTTAATATGTATTAATATGATAATTTATAATTTAGTATTAATATAGAATTTAATATATACACACGTGTATGTATATATATATATATAATTAAATTCTATATTAATACTACATTATAAATTATCATATTAATACTTATATACATAATACTACAACATTTATAATTATATATAATATATAAATGTATAGTGATATTACATATATGTAATCTTGTGTAAAATAAGTCTGCTAATAAGTCAAATACAGTTAATTTAAAGGGGTCATCGGATGCTCATTTTCAACAAGTTGATATGATTCTTTAGGGTCTTAATGAAAAGTCTGTAACATAGTTTGGTTAAAATTTCTCAATGGTAGTGTAAAAAAAACACCTTTTTAAACCTGTCAAAATCAGCTTGTCAGAGCAAGCCTTTTTGCAGCATTTTCCTTTAAATGTTAATGAGCTCTGCTGACCCCGCCCCTCTCTTCCGAGCCGCTCTCTGAGGGACTGTTTACTTTATTCATCGTGAAACTGGCTAACTAGTACATTATTAGGAAAGGCGATTTGCAAAGATTCATTAAAAACCCTTATACTCACTTCTGTAGATGAAGCTGGATCACGAATGATTCGCGCGAACATAGACGCATTTAGGCAGATCGGGATCGGCGCATTCCCTTCAAAAATAAACGTAATCCACTGCGTCTTCAGCGGCTCAGATGTCGTGAGTAAATGACGACTGCTATATTCATTATTACATCCAACAACAGAACACACCAATCGCTTAATATGAGACATCTTGTCTTCCCCCGCACCGGAGTCGACTCAATAGCGGACAGCTCTCAGCTCACTCAGGGCAGGTCTAAGGTAAGATGGCCTTGTCAATCAACTATTGTGTGAGGGACTTGTGCAGAACTACGTCATTCTGACAGGAATCTCAGAACAGCCTGATTTGAGAAAGAGGATTTTAAAATAGGGATTTAAAAAAAAAAAAAAACACTGGGTGGATTTTTATCATTATAGGATGGATGTGTAGACACACTTCCAACACACATTTATGTTCAAACAACTTGTAAAGTCAATTTTGCATCCGATGACCCCTTTAAAAATACAAAAAAATATATTTACAAATAATTTAAAATGTATATATTAATTTATAATGTATAATTAATATTACATTTACAGAAAAAAAAAACTAATACATATACATTCATAAAATAGTTTTGTCAATATTCTGTCATATTTTTGAAAATCACCAGCATGCCACAGGTGCTGTCCATGTGCATTAAATAACCAAGAGTATTCTCTTAAAAAGCTTATTATGTAAGTAATTTCCTGCATTCTATTTAAACAGCTCTTTGTATCTTTACATCAGTGTTGAGAGCTGTTTGTGTAAACAGCTGCGCTGTGTTTGACACTGAATCAAACTCGTCCAGCAGGACTGAGAGGGAGACTGTTCTGACGGCTGCGGTGCAGGAGCGTGAGTGTGTCAGAGGCACTGTGGAGTCTCTGTGCTGCTCATGCAGTAATGCGCCCTGGCTCGTCTTCACTCACATGGAGAAGGGATGCTTTGTGTGGCATTTGTGTCAGTTCCTAAACAGCTGAAAGAACGCGTGAGAATTCCTATGCACGTGATCACACGTGTTTGCTTTTTGTATCCAGAACAGGCATGCTGGGAAAACAGCATGCTGATATGTTCCAAATGAAACAAATGCAGTACATAAAAGATGATAAGTGAAACAACATTTGACATTTGTAGTATGCTACTTTATCATCACATGACCTCAGTATGTCTCATGTGAGTGACGTCCAATTAACACAGCATTTCTGCTGGTTTTACGAAAGTAAATTTAAGACTTTTTAAGACCAAGTAAATAAAACTTTCCAGTAAAAATGTTCAAAGATTCTTCAATCAAAATTCAGTTACTTGAGAAGCAAAATGACATGAGGTAAGAAGTCTTGTTTTCTGTGAAAGTGATCAAAATGATCAAAGTAAGGGCTCACTTAATTCAAAGAAAACAAGTCATACTCCACTGACAAATGTTTGTTCTTATTTGAAGCATAAACTCACTTAATTTTGTTCAGTTTCTCAGAAAACAAGACTTCATATCTTTGTTTTGCATCTCAAGCAAATATGTCTTGATGTAGGAATGTTTTAGATATTAAAATACTGAAGAAGAAATTCATTTTTGGCAATGCATGCAGCATTTAATGCCATGACTTTATGATTTAAGACTTTTTAAAGCTTTAATTTGTGAAAGAGTGAATTAAGACTTTTTAAGACCTGCCGAAACCCTGCATAACCTCAGAAATTTTTAAACCAGTTTTGTGTAAATATATTGTTTTGGCTGTCAAATAAAGTTGCATTCCATCTAATTGGAATCCATGGAATTTAAGCGTGGTGCATTGTGGGATATTGTTTTCCTGACACAAAGCTCTCTTTTTCCAAACCCTGAGCTTTAAGACTACCTTCCTGTTTCTGTATATCTTCTTCCGTCATTGGACACTCTTTGACGGACAGGTTGTTGAGCAGCGTTTTGTTTTCCTCCTGCAGCTGTGCGATCTGGGACAGCAGATCCTGGGCTTCTCCTCTCCACACATCCTCCACAAGCTCCAGCTCCTGTTCACAACCACACACACATTCAGAAGCGGCTCATAAAATATACATGAGTGTATATTTAACCGCTGACCTTCACTGGAGTTACGTAACGTCTGAAACAATCAGCAAAAACACACAAAGCAGGAGCATAATAACATCTTCACAGAAGGACACAGACAAAAGCTGCATTCATAACTCTGCTTGTATTCACATATTCATGTTTTTACTCTATTTTTACATTTGTGCGAGATTCTTATGTTCTACAATACCATGGTCATGTACTATGGTAAAACCACAGTATTCTTCATCTTGAAGTAGCATGTACATAAACATATAGTATAAGAATATTGCAATCATTCAGTAAACATCAAGTTACCATAGCATTAGCACAGTAGAATCTGACCCCACACTGTATTATAGTACTACCTCAGTACATTTTACATCAGCCTCATAAGACTTGGATTTGTTGCATATTTGCTCACTGTCCCAGTGGACATGATGTTACGTGATAATGATGGTTATGATTACATCATTTCCTGTACCAGACAGGAACTTCCCATGCATGCACTGCTTTGTTCTGAAACGCCACTGGCAAACAACTTAAGCCAAGAAAAACAACATATATACATTCATACAAACTAAAAGTAGTAGAAAAAAAGAAGTAGGCCTATACATTCACCAAGGATCTGTTAAAGTGATAAAAAGTGACAGTAAAGACTTATATTGTTAGAAAAGATTTCTATTTGGAATAAATTCTATTCCGAATAAAATCCTGAAAAAAGTCAAAAAAATATTAAGCAGCAAAAACTGTTTCCAACATTGATAATAAGTCAGCATTTAAGAATGATTTCTGCAGGATCATGTGACGCTGAAGATTGTAGTTATGGCTGATGAAAATTCAGCTTTGCATCAGAAATAAATTACATTTTAAAGTAAATTAATACAGAAAACAGTTATTTGAAATTGTACTCATATGTCTCAATATTACTGTTTTTACTGTATTTTTGATTACATAAATGCAACTTTGATGAGCATAAGAAACTTGTTCAAAAGTTTGGGCTGTTTTTTAAAGATCAGTGTATATAACTTTATATTAGGGCAGTCAGGCTATAATTTTTTTATCTAATTAATCACATACATAATTAAAATAATATTCAATAATAATTCAAATTAATATATCTTAAATTATATATATATATATATATATATATATATATGTATGTGTGTGTGTGTGTGTGTGTGTATATATATATATATATATAATATATATACACACACACATGCAATTATGCACTTTAATATATTTATTATTGAATACATTTAGTTTTATATATAAAATAATATCTAAATGATAGATAGATAATTAGAATTGAACACGAATACAAAACAAAATATTTATAAATTTAAATGTATACTTTTATATGTAAAATACTAACATAATTGTACATATGCAGTATGCTGTGACGTCACAGAAAGGTGGCGCACACTAGACTAGTCACCTGTCTGTTTAATTCTAGTGTCAATAAAACAGAGTTAAATGAACGAGCTGGTTATTTAGATAAGGTAAATAGATATTCTAGCCTGTGAAAGCACCTTCTTATGTTTCCTCTCCTTCTCCATCCGGTCCATCCGCTCCAGCCGCAGCCGGTCCAGCTCCAGGCGCAGCTCCTCGGTCTCCGGACTGATGCTGTTGCGGCTCACCAGGACCTCCAGGATCTCCAGCACACGGACCACTTTGGGCATGAGGCGGGACAGAGCCTCGCATCCGTACTGATCGATAATGCGCTCGAACTCCTGGCCCACGACCGCGGCGATATCGTAGACGTCCATCACGGTCAGATCCGCCACGTTCTTCTCCAGCGCCGAACCGAAATCCTCCATGACCGACCGTCTCTGAAGTTCGTTTCCTTCTAAACTTTCTCAGTCCCTTTCAGTTGCCAAACAGATCCCCAAAGCCCTCTAAAAACCTTCTAATGACACCCCGTCAAGGTTAAAAGCCATTTCGGGATATTTTTAGGCCGAATTGGACCGAAATAAGAGTTGTCCCATTGCGGTTCGGTTTCCCTGCCCTTATTTATTCCTCAGAGCGACGCTTTATGTACCGCGCATGCGCATAGCCAGCGGCAGACGAGGGCGCTGTGAAATCACTGTCAAGCGCCACACTGACCCACAATATCAGTCATAAGCACTGTTTACCATAGTCATTGGGTCATTTAGCTGTGGTTGGATTTTCATTGCCATTGTTAGATCAAAGTATGAACGGGTAGTTGACAGAACATGTCAAGCAGTGACTGACACGCTATGCTTAGAGAGTCGGGCTTGTAATCAGAAGGTCGCCGGTTCGATTCCCGCACCAGCAGTACCATGACTGAGGTGCCCTTGAGCAAGGCACCAAACCCCAAATTGCTCCCCGGGCGCTGGAACATTGGCTGCCCACTGCTCCGGGTGTATGTTCACTACTGTGTGCATGCACTTGGATGGGTTAAATGCAGAGGACCAATTTCGAGTATGGGTCACCATACTTGACAATGCATCACTATTTTTTTTTTTTTTTTTTTTATAATCAGTGTTGGGGAGTAACTAGTTGCATGTAACGAAATGACGTAATTTAATTACAAAATAAATGTAACTGTAATCATAAAAATGTGTAATTAAATTAGTTACTTATGAAAATGTTAATGATTACAAAGGGGGTTACGTCTGAATATTCACACACACACACACACACACACACACATATACAGATTCAATTGATGTCTTTCCCAAATTGCATTGACTGCTTTAAAATATTAGACACCAATATTTTAGGAGTTTAGGACACATGCTTATTCGATAACTGTTTTTATTTCTTGTTTGGGTTTATGTTTATTTTTTAAGATTAACTGTTTTTTCCAAAGCATTGTTAGATGCCAGTGTTTCCTGTCATAGCTGTGCAAAGTTGATTTCAAAAACAGTGTCGTAGCTATTAAACTATATCTTATGATTTTAAATCTGTATTTAACCTCAGAATGATCTCTAAAGCCTGCTAAAGTCTGATTTTGTGGTGGGTGTACTTCAAAATTCAGTTACTTTAATCTTAATTCAAGCGATGAAGGATTTTGAGAAGTCCGTCAGTAATGAGTGTTGAATACTACTGTAAGGTTAACCCTAAATGTTTGAAAATTATTAACAGTTGAAAACATTTATAAGAAATTTAGAAAAGTAATCAAAAAGTAATCAGTTACATTACTTTAATGAAGTAATTGAAATGGTTACACTACTTATTAAATTTTAAATAGGGTAACTTGTAATCTGAAACCTATTACATTTCCAAAGTAACCTTCCCAACACTGCTTATAGTTGTGTATGATTAAGTATGCGTGCAGTTTCTGATAAACATATTAAATTAGAGATTTCATGGATGGGTTTTGAATAGATTTGTTTTTAATTTGTTGTTGCATCTGTAAATACATGTGTTAAAAACAACCAGAACATGCATAACTTACCCAACATAATTAATAATTTTTGTTATTTACTTCAGTTTGCATTTACAACTTCAAAATCATTTACATTAAAATCGTAAAATGTGTTAAAAGATCCCAAATTAACTACCAGCCATCAATTGATGGTGCTGATTTAAAAAAAAAAAAAAAAAGGTGAAGTCTTCAGCCTGGTACTAATTAATTTTTTTTTAAAAGTGCATGTTAAAATATTTCACTGTAGCAATTCACTAAATGATAATATAAATGAAAAGCATAATTTCAAATATTTAATTCACACCATACTGTATTGTCAAAGCATGAAGGAAGAATCATGATAAAACTATGAAAAAAAATACATTATGATGGTTTCTTCTTTATACATCCAGGGCTCAGACTCCTTTCACCTAAACTGTGGGAGATAAACAAAGAAAAACAACTTAACATCAAGGCAATATTGTCACTGGAAATACAGGTAAAGTGGCCCAAAGCGAACAGTGTCTGTGAATACGTACTGCATTCTTGAGGCGACTGCCTGATTTATGGAAGATTGAGGTTCGTTTAGAGCTGGTTTTGGCAGGTTCGGGTGCGGGGGGCTCCGGTCTGGGCGGGTTCAGTTGAAGTGGTTCGAATCTGGGCGGGTCCAGTGTGAAAGCATCCAGACTGGGCAGTTCCATATTGGGCGGATCAGGAAAAACAGTAGGCAGTGAACTGTCAAAACTATTGCCTGTATTCCCTGGAGGCGTGTCCATCGGGATCCCTCCCATCTCATAGTGCTTTTTCCTGAGTTCTCCCAATCGTATGCGCTCGTTCGCCAGCTCCTTCTCCAACTCTAATACTTTCACCTATAAACAAACATGATGTATGCATTTAAAGTCTATTTCAAGCATGTAAAAGAACTTGCAAATCATTTTACTTGCATGATGTGATGTATATCATTGTTCAATGTGAATTTTGTACTTGATTTAATCTGTTGGGATTTGATTGGATGGTGTAAGGGTGTTTTCATACCTAAAACTGTACTATTTTTAATTTTGGCAAATTTACCTGAGAATCCATTTCTTCTGTTTTGAGTTTTATAAGCGACAAGCTGGAAAAGTCCATGGAGTCTATGGGAAAAAAACAAGACGACACACTTAGAAATTTGGCATCACTCACCAATGGATCCTCTACAGTGAATGGGTGCCGTCAACATGAGAGTTCAAACAGCTGATAAAAACATCACAATACTCCACAAGTAATCCATACAACTCCAGTCCATCACTTAATGTCTTGTAAAGCGAAAAGTTGCATGTAAGAAACAAATCCATCAGTAAGGCATTTTAACTTTAAACCGTCACTTCTGGCTAAAATACGAGTCCATAATAATAACGCTTCCTCCAGTTAAGTTCATCCACATCAAAATCCACCAACTTTTTTTAGAACTCTTTTGACTTGTAAACATTGCTTGATATGTGTATATTTCTCTTCTGATTCAGAAGAGATGACTTTTTCACTGGAGAAGGCAATAATATGGATAGAGGACTCTATTCATATGGATATTTTAGACAGAAACAATGGCTTAATCATGTTAAAACGCCTTGATGTACTGCATTTGTTCTTACAAACATACACCTTTTTATTTTACGAGACGTTAATTGATGGACTGGAGTCATGTGGATTATTTGTGGATTATTGTGATGGTTTTATCAGCTGTTTGGACTCTCATTCTGACGGCACCCATTCACTGCAGAGCATCCATTGGTGGAGCAGATGACCTAACGCTAAATTTCTCCAAATTTGTTCCCATGAAGAAACAAACTCATCTACATCTTGGATGAGTACATTTTCAGCTAGTTTAAATTTTTGGGAGAACTATTCCTTTAATGTGCATTCTGACAAACTTTACTATTTGCAGGGAGCATGTTTCTTGTTGTATGTGTCCATGAGACTCACTCTTGTTCTCAATCTGCATTTGTCCTGATTTAGTAGACGACACCACAACAGCGGCCATGTCATTCACATGACGGGATGCTTGCTGTAAAGTTTGGAGCTTCTTGTTGCCTCGATCTGCCTTTACCTGTTAAATGAAAGATTGATGTGTTAGAGTCATCAGATTTGATTCGATTAAACACACTTATATTGGTCTCATGAATTTTACCTTTGAAGCAGCGACAAGTTGTGCCGTACTGGCGGCGATCTCATGAGAGCAGACAATCAGCTCTTCATATTTGCCTTTGTCAGTCACGACTTTATCAGCCGATTCACTTTGTGAGATAATTAATCACAGTTACAGGGATTGACACTAATAACTCCAGGTTAAAGCTTTAAATATTCTACACACTCACAGCATCTGTGTTGCACCCCATCCTACAGCCTTTGATGCTGAGATGAGTCCCTCCGTCCAACGTGAATTTTTAGCATAGAAGTCTTTGACAGAACCAGCACCCTAAGATGGAATAGGGTAATAAGATATTTGAGTGTGAGAGTATGCATGATTTATGAAAATAATCTAAAATTGTTTATATAGCCAAATCATACCCGGCCACTTTCCACAATGTCTCTCTGCAGGTCAGTAGAGGCCATCACCAGCATGTGTATAGCCTATTGTCAAAAGAGATGAAAAATTACTTGAAAAATCTTGATATACATTACCAATTTAAAGCGTTTAGGGTCAGTATTTTTTATGTTTTAGAAAAAAGTAACTTAGGCTGCATTTATTTGATTAAAAATACAGTAAAAACAGATATTTTGAAATATTAATACCATTTAAAATAACTGTTTTCTATTTGAATATATGTTAAAATGTAATTTATTCCTGTGACGTAAAGCTGAATTTTCAGAATCATTACTCCAGTCTTCAGAAATCTTTCTAATATACTGATTTGCTGCTCAGGAAACATTTATAATTATTATGAATGTTGAGCTGCTTAATATTTTTGTGGAAACCATGACACTTTTTTCAGGATTAAAAGAAAATTCAAAAGAACAGCATTTATTTGAAATGTTTTGTACATTATACATGTCTTTACTGTCAGTTTTGATCAATTTCATGCATTTTAAATAGTAATAGTAAATAGTAACAACATATTCATCTCTGTGAATCTAAACGTACCTTCATTAGATCTGAACACGAGCCAATGATGCTGTAATAGAACAAAACAAAAATTTAAATACATAACACATAAACTACAAATTGTGTGTGTTATTTATAAAACTGTCCCGAACTAACTTTTGGTTAACTTCCAGCTTCACTCCAGATGAATCTCTTCTTGCCTGGCTCAATATTTCCTGTATTACATAAGAAAAAACTCATGAAGTCATAGCAAATCCTGAGTTCAGTCCCGCATCATTAACACAGTGTAACTTACATCCATTCTCAGCACAGCATCTTCAATAGCAGTGGAAGTCGCAGCCATTTCCTTATCCACCATTTCTGCCAGCTCTTCCTTCCGCACGTCTGCTCCCCTGGGCCGCAGGTCCTGCAGGAGACCAGGAGAGAGGTCACTTATTATTTCACGCAAACACAGATCAAGTCTGAAGATGCCATCTCTGGTCCGCCGCACCTGTCCTTGGTTGAGGATACGCTGGACCACATAGCGGACAGCAGTAGGGTCAGCTCTCGGGAGCGTGGCCTTCAACTTCAGCTCTTTCAGATACTGGAGGCAGTGAGTGGCACAATCCCGGCAGTTATCTGTCAAACCTATGGAGAAATGAACCAAAAATCATCAGATTGCTGGGAAAAAAACAGCTTTTACCAGTTTAAGGTGGTGAAGATGGTTTTAGGAGCATGGTAGATGATTTGCTACTGGATTGAGCTCTAACTAGCTTGATCAAAGTGCTCTACCAGGTTGCAACCAGGTCTACAGTTGATTAGCCATCTAAGGACTATAGATGAGAAGTTTGGACCTGCTAAATGCCATGCAAAACCATCTGGTATTAGCTGGATTTTCTAATGCAAATCATCAGTACAAAGTATAACATGTGAAGAACTTTAAAGACTGTGTTAATTTTCTAATGCAGTCATCTGTATATATTTTCTAATGCAAAACTTAAATAGCTTCAAAGATTGTAGTAATTTGCAACTTATTTTTTTAAGAAATTATAAATTATATCTAAACCAGCTTGGACCATTCTAAAGGATAAAAATAAGCAGTTTGGACCATCTAAAAACCAAAACTGTGTCATATTAGCTGGATTTTCTGAAGCAAATGATCTGTGCAGATTTTATAATACAAAATCTTAAATCATTTTAAACACTGTGTTAATGCAACTTATAATTATAAATGTGACCCTGAACCACAAAAGCAGTCTTAAGTCGCTGGGGTATATTTGTAGCAATAGCCAAAAATACATTGTATGGGTCAAAATTATCCATTTTTCTTTTATGCCAAAATTCATTAGGATATCAAGTAAAGATCATGTTCCATGAAGATATTTTGTAAATTTCCTACTGTAAATATATCAAAACTTAATTTTTGATTAGTAATATGCATTGCTAAGAACTTCATTTGGACAACTTTAAAGGCAATTTTCTCAATATTTTGATTTTTTTACACCCTCAGATTCCAGATTTTTAAATAGTTGTATCTCGGCCCAAATATTGTCCGATCCTAACAAACCATACATCAATGGAAAGCTTATTTATTCAGCTTTCAGATGATGTATAAATTTCAATTTCGAAAAATTGACCCTTATGACTGGTTTTGTGGTCCAGGGTCACAAATGTTTCGTGTATGTTTTGTAATACTACAGAAAGTTTGATTTTGAATGTCAACAGCACTATATGCATATGAAATGTGCATGTGTGCATTTTTAATAATAATGAATAATTAGGACTCTCACGGTCTGCTTGGTCCGTAGGTGCTGAGTGTGCAGTTCCTGCTCCATTCACAATAGTGTCAGCGATGAGATGGGAGAACTGGGTCACCGACCTCAACAAACCACTGGCGTCTAGAAGAGAAGGAGGAAGAGATTACATCACACTAACACCTGAACCTGTAGCTTACTGATGAGAATGACCGACATCTTACCATCCATATTCCTCAAATAGCCCGCATGACTCTGCTGCATCTTATCAATGGACGCCAACGTCAGCTCAGCCCGATTGATCAAATAATCTGCAAGCAGAGATTAGATATATGTAGAGTAAAAGAAATGATGAGGATATTCAGAGGTATGAGGAGGAGGAGAGTGAGAAAGGACAAACCTGGGGTGCTGATGCAGCGCACGTATAGTGGATCATCCACTTTGGCCACAGCGTCCAGCACGATGCCCTCGGCCTCCACCACAGCGCACTGCAACAGACTGAACTGCTCATCCTGCAGCTTCTGCTGCAACAATCCTGAGTCCTGACTTAACTGTACAGAAAAAACACACAACAGAAGAACTAATTAAGACCCTCAATAGACACTACAGTAGCTAAACCTGGGCTACATCTCAATGTGCATACTGTTCATCCTATACAGGAATAAAGTGTCCCAAATCATAGTATGACTTTGAAAATGTATCATATATTTCACCATTATATCAGCTATCAGTCAGCCCACTCTCTAAATATTAATATAAAGTAATATTTAATATTATATAATTTAATATCTAAATATAAAGTAATATTTCTATATTATATTACACAAAAACCTATATTAATAATTGTATCTCTCAGGCAGCTCACTTTCTAAATAATGACATAACTAATATTTATATAAGATTATATAAGATTAGATGAGATAAAAATATTTACTTTTTTTAAATAGAATTATATATTAAAATTAGTGCTGTCAAACGATTAATCGCATCCAAAATAAAAGTTTTTGTTTACATAATATATGTGTGTATACTGTGTATATTTATTATGTATATATAAATACAAATACATGTATGTATATATATATTTAAGAAAAATATGTTTATATATTAAATATATTTATATATAATATAAAATCTTAGAATATAAATATTTACATGTATATGCATTTATATATTTTCAAAATATATACTGTATGTGTGTTTATTTATATATACATAAAAATATACACAGTACACATACATATATTATGTAAACAAAAACTTTTATTTTGGACGCGATTAATCGTTTGACAGCACTAATTAAAATCGTATTATATTTGCTATTATACAGTACATCATAGATCATTATATTAGCTATCAATCAGCCCACTCTCTAAATATTGATAGAACTAATATTTATATAACTAATATTATATTAACAAAAATGTTATATTAATATTTGCTATTATTGTTTTGTATTATCATATTTCAGTATTGTGTCAGATATCAGCGTCCCAAATCATAGTACTTTCAAAAGCGTACCTATACCATGGAAGGATTTTCAAACTATGTATGCATGAAGGTTTTTTGGAGAAATCTTGCCCACACTCCCTAGCTTTTCTGACCTTGGCCTGCATTTGGCTCTGCAGCACTGCCAGCTCTCTCTGACTCCTGTCTCTCTCCTGCAGAAGTGTGGCCTGGTGGAGCTGGGTGGCCTGACGCAGGTTAGTGATCTCAGCCTCCTGTTCTTTCACTGAACGTAGAAGAACCTCCTTCTCCGCCTGCAGACCCACTAACACACTGCTCAGCTGGTCTCCTGTCTAAAACACACATACACACACAAAGAATGTACAGTTGTGAAGGTGTAGTGCTGATCCAGATGCTATAGGTGAATTGACAACGTAAACAGGTCCTGACAAAGAGATCCTTTACTCCACATCCTTTGTTCTTAGTATATAATCGGCACGCTGTGTTTTCTGCCAATATTTGACCATTTGCAGATAATAAAAAAATAATGATCATGTGACACTGAAGACTGAATTAATGATGCTGAAAACTCAGCCTTCCATCACAGGAATTAATAATGCTTTTGACAAGTATTATATTATATTATATTTTAGTACTGTATAAGCAATCACTCAGCTCGCTCTCTAAATATTGTATCAGCATCTGATTTTGTAAAAATCATATTGGTCACCCATTAATATGTTCAATTAGTGTCTGCATGCTTGTGTAAAAAAAGACATATAGGTGCACAAATGTAAACAGCTTGCATATGTTTGTAACAGAGAGTCTACTGAGGAGGAAATACTCACAGTTTCTTTACTGTTCAGAGCACTTTGAGCACGCAGCAGCTCCACTCGCTTCTCCTCCAGCTCACGTCTCAGTTTCTCCATCTCCAGCTGCAGCTCCTGTTCCCGACACAACTGACCACAAATAAACAACAAACAAATGACTAAAACACCTCATTCAGGCCTCATGCAGCAAAATTATGATAGCAAAAAAACTGCATGTAAGTTAACATCAATTGAGTTAAGAAGTTGCACTGACTTTTTCCTGCAGCTGGTTCTGCAGCGCTGTCATCTCTCTCTGATGTCGGTCTCTCTCCTGCTGTAGGGTGGTCTGGTGGAGTTGGGCGGCCTGACGCAGACTAGCTATCTCAGCTTCCTGATCTCTCACTGTACGAAGCAGTGTCTCTTTTTCAGCCTGAAGACCCACCAACACACTGCTCAACTCGTCTCCAGCCTAAACACACACACACAGATCACAGAAACATTGCAGTATTTACTAGGATGTTTTAATGCATTCAGTTGTTAATCTAGAAATCTGGAGTCATTTATGCACATTGACAGAGATCCTACCTTCTCCTTGCTCTGCAAAGTATTATGGACTTGGAACATTTCGGCCCTCTCGGTCGCTAGCTCTTGCTTCAAACGTTCAATTTCTGCTCTCTGTGCCTCCAGCTGAAAATTACAGTTCAGTTCAGTTAATGACAGGTGGATATTTCAGCCAGGCCAATAAATCAGCAGATATTTTTGAGATTATCTGCACTAGTTTTAATTAAATCTTCTAACCTGATTGTCAATGGATAATATACGACTTCTGTTGCTTTTGAATAATAATGAGTAAATTCACTACCATTCAAAAGTTTGGAGTCAGTAAGATTTTTTTTTTCCTTTTATTGAGAAAGGATGAATTAAATTGGTCAAAAGTGTCAGTAAAGACATTTATAATGTTACAGAAGATTTATAATCCAAATAAATGGTGTTAAAAAATGTGTGTTTCCATTAAAATATGAAGCAGCGCAACTGATTTTAACATTGATAATAAAAAAAAAAAATTCTTGAGCAGCAGATCAGAATATTAGCATGATTTCTGAAGGATCATGTGACACTGAAGACTGGAGTAATGATGCTGAAAATTCAGCTTTGCATCACAGGAATAAATTACATTTTAAAATGGAATTTAGTTTTTTTTTTTAATTGAAATAATATTTTAAAATACTACTGTATTTTTAATTAAATAAATGCACTAAATTTCATTAAATATGTTTTCATACTACAATAATACTATTATTAAAACTATAATATTGGAATATTTGCATCAGCCATTGAAAATCTCCTAATGGTCAACTAACCTATATCATTCCAGGTTAGTATGAGTGGTAAGGCAACTTTTAAATCTCAAGAATTACTGGAATCATAACCATAAATGTGTGTAGTGTGACCTTGGAGCTGTTGTCCTGTTTCAGTTGTTCCACCTCTACCGCCATCTGCTGTTTGTAAGTGAGCACCTCCTCCTGCGCTTGCTGAGTGCCGCTGAGCTGCTTCACCATCTCTGCATTCTGACACAGAAAATCAGGGCCATTAACAATCACAATAACCATTATGGCAAAGACATTTCACCACCTCAAGTTTATCTATGACAAATGAAGATACTTTTTTCTCCAGAACTCCTTGTGGCAACATATTTGGGGAATATTTGCTCACATTAGGCCATGACAGAAATATGAGGAAGACAATCACAATGTGTCAAAGAATAATTGTACTGGAGGATCACATATCATGTAATTGATGCTGTGAGTGACAAAGTTACTGGCACTGTTTATCAATAAAATGTGAGGAAAGCGGCACAAAATTGTCTTTACCTTCCGCATGAGATCGGCATGTCTGCTGACCAGCTCGGCGTGTTTCTCTTTGAGTCGAGTGAAATGTATCTGAGCAGTCTGAGCTCTGCCTAGAAAACATGAGAACAAGAGATTTTCATTCTTATTACCGTTCAAAAGATTGAAAAAGGAGATTTTTTAAAGAAGATTCTTCTGCTCACCAAGGCTGCATTTATTTGATCAAAAATACAGTAAACACGGTAATATTGTGAAATATTATTTTGTTTCAAATTAACAGGTTTCTTTTCAAATATATTTTAAAATGTAATTTATTCCTGGGATGCAAAGCTGAATTTTCAGCATCATTACTCCAGTCTTCAGTGTCACATGATCCTTCAGAAATCATTCTAATATGCTGATTTGCTGCTTAAGAAACATTTCTTATGATTGTCAGTGTTGAAAACAGTTGCGCTACTTAATTTTTTGTGGAAAACATGATATATTTTTGTTCAGGATTCTTGAAAAGCACAGCATTTATTTAAAATAAAAAACTTTTGTGACATTATTGCCTTTCACTTTTGATCAATCTAATGCAGCCTTGCTGAATAAAATATTAATTTCTTCCAAAGAAACAAACGGTAGCATATATATGTTGTGTATGTGAGTCTGGGGTCAGAGGTCACTCACTGCCGGCGTCCTCGACCGTGGCCTGTATGCTGGCAGCGACTGCGGTCTGTGCTCTGAGGTTCTCCACCTCCATGCGCAGACGTTCGTTCTCCACCAGCGCCATCTGCTTGTGCGTCCGCTGGTCCTCAAGCTCAGATTCCAGTTTATTGACCTGACCTTTAAGATGGACCACAACACGCTGGGCCTGAAGACACACAAATGATGGGATTCAATCACAGGAGAAGAAAACACTTTTCAAGACAGATACAAATAAAGACAAATGTCTAACCTCCACTTTTATGAGCTCCAGCTCTGGTTTCACCACTTCAAGTTCCTTCCTCAGAGTATCAGCCTCGGTCTCTCTGTTTGAGAGTTAATATTATAGATAAAATGAAATATCAAACATTTGGACACCAATTTTAATCTTTAATTATGTCACTATTATCCACAATTTAGAATAATAGTAAAGTCATCAAAACTATGAAATAACACAACTTACCTTTGTGTACAAAACTATTTTTTTTAACATCAAATTAAAAGCCTTTAATGATCACAAGAAACATAATTTTAGTGAAAAGTGAACGTTTGATTGACTTCTAGCTTTGTCTCAGAATTCTTTTTTCTCCTAAAACTGCCTTTTACACAAATAAATTATGTCTACATCAGGGTTATTATCAGTAAGTAAAACTAAAGCAAAAAAAAAAAATAAAAATTAACAATTTTAAAGCAAAAAAAAAAGTTACTTGAAACTAAATAAAATAAACAATAAAATTAAATAAAATAAAATGTAAAAAAAATATATTTTTAATTATTTATAACTGCCAAGACATCATTGTTCATTTTTGTTTAATTACTAAAAAAACTCAAACTAAATAATCTACATAAAATAATATATACAAATTAATAGAAACTATATAGATATTTAAAAAAAAAATACTAGTAATAAAAATAACAAAAACACAACAAATTACTAACGATTTAACTACAATTAAAGTGAAAACAGAAGATATATGAATAATTCTCATTCATACCAAGAAACTATAATATTTATCTATATTTATCAGTTCACGTGATTTTGGAAGAAGTTGATGCGAACTGAAAATGAGAATATTGAGCTATATATTTAGATCTCTGACAAATCTGAGCACGGTTTGAGATATTGTTGAGATCTCTCCTGAAACTCTAGAAGTCTGCATTTGCTCTCCATTTAGTCTCACTGTTGTCAAATAAAAACTGATAAATAGTTTAATTTGTGAGCTTTCTTTCATAAAGTGGTATGTTACCTTTGCTCTGGTATGTCAGTTGGAGGGTCAAACTGGTTGAATCCGTAATACTGTTCAACAAAATAAGCAAATGTTAAAACTGTCACAAATGCGGAAAAGCACTTAGTAAGACTTTCTCTGAGCCAATCTACAAAGCTTGACCAATCCAGGTTGTTTTTACCATCTGAGAGTTTCCTTCACCGAAATCCAGCTGCGTGTCCGTTTCATCGTAGTCAGGGAATGTCTCATTCTGAACGACCACGGGCTTCACGTGATCAGCGAATGAAGCTGCACGCAGGAAATTTGGAGGCTCCTAAAACATTCATATCCATATATTCATCTGTTCAACATATTGCGCCATCTGTCAATATTGTTTCTTTTATAGCAGTTTGTAAAAACGTTTTCAGTAAACACGACTTGAAATTCAGTTATTTATGGATGTAAAGATCTTACATCTGGAAGATCAGGAATCTGAATGATAGATTTGAAAAACTCCATCCCCCTTGCTCTCTCAAAAAACTGCGTCAAACTGTGGAGGACAAAGACAGACCAAAATCTACTCAAAGCACCAGTAATTTCATGAACTCCATTTTTGCATTTTGTGAATTTAATTGAATAAAAGCATCCGCCAAATTAGTATATGTAAATGCACTGTAAATAAATGATGTTCTTTTGAACTTCCTATTCATCAAAGAATCCTAAAAAAAAATTGTATCACAGTTTCCATGCAAATATGAGGCAGCACAACTGTTTTCAACATCAATAATAAGAAGAAATGTTTCTTGAGCAGCAAATCAGCATATTAGAACGATTTCTGAAGGATCATGTGACACTGAAGATGCTTAAAATTCAGTTTTGCATCACAGAAATAAACTACAATAAAGTGCATTCAAATAGAAAACAGTGCTTTTAAATTGTAATAATATTTCACAATATTACTGTATTTTTAATCAAATAAATGCAGACTTGGGGAGCATAAGAGATTTCTTTCAAAAACACAAACAAAAAAAATCTTACCGACCCCAAATGATTTTCAATTATAATATAACAGTAATGTCTGATATTATTATTGTTGTTATTATTATTATTATATAAATCAATGTCGTTATGATTAGGCTGATATTGGTAGCTGATAATATCAGGGTTTCTTGTTGGCATGAAGAATGTTTATTTCAATAAATATATATTAGTCAGTGGCAATAACAAAAACTATTTTCTGCTTTTGCTATTGGACAAAATTTCTATAATGGTCCATTCTTACACAATACTGCAGTCCACCGTTACCTGTTGAACTGCTCCCGGAATCGGTCCCTGTGTCCTAACAGAGCATCCACCGGTATTCCTGTGACACAGATGCACAGCGCCGGTAAACTCAATGAAAATGATGCATATACATGAAGAGAGCAGCATGTAAACAACAAGACTCACGGCTGTGTAGCTTGAACAAGAGCTTGACCAGGAAATGGTAGAGCGGACCGCAGTCCTGGATGACGAGAACCAGCGGTGCCAGACGGCACTGACCCACTGGAGTGGTAGAGCTGGTGGAGTTGGACTCCATCTGCCGGAAAACTGCATTTAAAAAGTAAAAAATATTTATTATACACACACTGCCGTCTCTTCTGCTCACCAAGGCTGCATTTATTTGATCAAAAATGCAGTAAAAACTGAAATATTATTAGAATTTAAAATGACCTTTTTCTATGTGAATATATTTTAAAATGTAATTTATTCCTGTGATGCAAAGCTGAATTTTCAGCATCATTACTCCAGTCTTCAGTGTCACATTATACTTATTATTTATTTATATTTTGTGCAATCCGTGATACATTTTTTCAGAATTCTTTGACGTGTAGAAAGAAAAACAGCACTTGAAATGGAACTCTTTTGTACATGTCTCTACTGTCACTTTTGGTCAATTTAATGTGTAATTAATGAATCAGAGTATTAAAAGCATTTTTCGGGTAAAACATTGTTTACCTGTTTCTTGCAGCTTTAGAGCTGCTTCCATGTACTCCAGAACCTCACCTGTCATGTCAAACCTGTATATACAATAATCATGAGTAATTAATTTACATCAATGGATTATTCAAGCTCACTGAAATCATTAGCAATGTACTTACACTTTGTTGATATCAATGGAAATGGCTTTATCAAGAACCTGTTCAGGAGCTTCAAGGTTTGGTGGGATTTCCAGATGCTGTGGTGGAAACAAGATAGACAGATAGATAGATAGATAGATATTTTTTAACTCATATGTCAATGAAGGAAATATTAAACTTACCTTTAAATGGAAATCGATTTTAATACACAGCAGCTTGGCATACAGTGCAACAATATGTCCATATCTATCATGCAGATTCCCCTAAAAACACATACAAAATTTAAGCTGAAAGTTTCAGATTAAAGATCATGTAAATGACTTGCTCAACAGAAAAGCATCCAGATCATCTCGACACTTACCCATAATGTTCCCATCTGTCTAATGCTTGCGGTGTGACCTCTGCTGTCTCGTAAAGTCTACAAGAAATACATACATTTATATTTATAGGGTCATTTTAGACAAATAAAGTCAAATGAAAGTCATTTTCATCTGATGACACTGTGGTAGACGGGACTGACATTAGGATGGCCGTCTCGTAGCAGTTTGTGCACCACGTGGCAGAACTTCCAGCTGAGGATGGCGTTACTGGACAGCGGCAGACTCACAGCATGAGACCAGAACGTGACGGCACCGCCTTCCTTATGTGTGCCTAAAATGATATCTGTGCAAAAGTTAAGGACAACGTACAAGTCCAGATGATATTTAGCAAAGATGATTCATAGCATTTGCTATAAAGCAAATTTCAAATGCCTGAATTTTTATTGTATCTTAAAATGCAACTATATTGTCACACAACTCTTTATATAAAGTTGGAAATATATAAATAAATCCAACTTTATTCATATACATAGAGTACACTCACATAAAGCTATATATACAATATAGCAAATCTCAAGTGCTTGAGTGTTTACATTGCAGTAAAATGTAAACAATATTATCACGCAGCTGTGATTCTGCTAAATATGACTATAAGGCATGACGATATTAAGATACAGTGTGTGTGGGGGGGGGGGGATTATTTGGTCCCCTGCTGATTTTGTATGTTTGCCCGCTGATAACGAAATGATCAGTCTATAATTTTAATGGTAGGTTTATTTTAAAAGTGAGAGACAGAATAACAACAAGAAAAAACATTTCAAAAAAGTTTAAACTGATTTGCATTTTAATGAGTCAAATAAGTATTTGATCCCCTATCAATCAGCAAGATTTCTGGCTCCCAGTTGTCTTTTAAACAGGTAAGGAGCTGAGATTAGGAGCAATCTCTTAAAGGGAGTCTCAGCTTGTTACCTGTATAAAAGACAACCTGTCCACAGAAGCAATCAATCAATCAGATTCCAAACTCTCCACCATGACCAAGACCAAAGAGCTGTCAAAGGATGTCAGGGACAAGATTGTAGACCTACACAAGGCTGGAATGGGCTACAAGACCATCACCAAGCAGCTTGGTGAGAAGGTGACAACAGTTGGTGCGATTATTCGCAAATGGAAGAAACACAAAATAACTGTCAATCTCCCTCGGTCTGGGGCTCCATGCAAGATCTCACCTCGTGGAGTTTCAATGATCATGAGAACAGTGAGGAATCAGCCCAGAACTACACGGGAGGATCTTGTTAATGATCTCAAGGCAGCTGGGACCATAGTCACCAAGAAAACAATTGGTAACACACTACGCCGTGAAGAACTGAAATCTTGCAGCGCCCGCAAGCTCCCCCTGCTCAAGAAAGCACATGTACAGGCCCATCTGAAGTTTGCCAATGATTCAGAGGAGAACTGGGTGAAAGTGTTGTGGTCAGATGAGACCAAAATCCAGCTCTTTAGCATCAACTCAACTCACCGTGTTTGGAGGAGGAGGAATGCTGCCTATGACCCCAAGAACACCATCTCCACCATCAAACACGGAGGTGGAAATATTATGCTTTGGGGGTGTTTTTCTGGTAAGGGGATAGGACAACTGCACCACATCAAAGGGACGATGGACGGGGCCATGTACCGTCAGGGCCAGGACATTGAAACCAGCCAGGGCATTGAAAATGGGTCGTGGATGGGTATTCCAGCATGACAATGACCCAAAACACACGGCCAAGGCAACAAAGGAGTGGCTCAAGAAGCAGCACATTAAGGTCCTGGAGTGGCCTAGCCAGTCTCCAGACCTTAATCCCATAGAAAATCTGTGGAGGGAGCTGAAGGTTCGAGTTGCCAAACGTCAGCCTCAAATCCTTAATGACTTGGAAAGGATCTGCAAAGAGGAGTGGGACAAAATCCCTCCTGAGATGTGTGCAAACTTGGTGGCCAACTACAAGAAACGTCTGACCTCTATGATTGCCAACAAGGGTTTTGCCACCAAGTACTAAGTCGTATTTTGCGAAGGAGTCAAATACTTTTTTCACTCATTAAAATGCAAAACAATTTATAACTTTTTTTAAATGTGTTTTTCTGGATTTTTTTGTTGTTATTCCTTCTCTCACTGTTCAAATAAACCTACCATTAAAATTATAGATTGATAATTTCTATGTCAGTGGGCAAACGTACAAAATCAGCAGGGGATCAAATAATTTTTCCCCCACTGTATATAAACATTAACATCATTTTTGTGAAGCTGCTTTGAAACAGTGTATTGCGAAAAGTGCTATACAACTAAATTTGACCGACTGACCAGGCATCTGTGTGTAAACTCACTACAACACACAATGAACATAATTATAAACAAAAGAAATGCTGTATTAAACCAATACTAAAGGATACTGCGTCCATATTTCTCTTTGATAGGGGCCTCCACATTGGTGATGGATTTGGAGATGCTTTGAAGCTGTAAAGCAGATACAAATGGAGATATGATATAGCATCATTAATTAAACACATGAAATAATGCACACCTATAAAGTAAATGAATATGACTGTTTAAAATATTAAATAATATACATCGCAATAAAGTGAAGCACAAATTAATAACCAATAAATAATTGTGGCCAGGAGGATCATACATGTATTTACCATTAGCATAGCAGTTCAGTTATTGGTAATAATACAATACCATATCCATACCTTGGTATTTAGCCTACATATTTCAATAATACCATTATGTATATTACTATGGTAAAAGACATTGGATTACAATGTTACACTTCCATACAAAACATTTTTGGACATGTATGGCACATGTCCAAAAAAAGATTACGATATTAAACTTATTACTGTATCAAACATGTTATTACCGTGGTACATGTCAAAAAACATGGCGCATGTCCAAAAAACAAGGAATGTACAATAAAACACTGTTTTTAAAACATAATGGCGATTGCTTTTAAGCGACACGTATATACAATAACATAAATTTCGCGGGGATTAAGAGATAAAATGTGAGGATTTAAAAGTGGAAAACTATTTTAACTAGTTTCAAAGATAAGCTAATATGACAAAATAGTCTATTTATCAGGTGTTTTGTCATATTACCACCATATCATTGAATTCTCACCTGAAGTTTGACGAATTGCTCCTTTTCTGCAGCTAAAGCTTTTTCAGATTTATCCGTTTTCTCGTTTTTCTTCGATTCGGTTTTCTTTGAGGCCATGTTTAACTCCTTCCTCAGATGAAACCAGATGTACAAATGATCGAGTGAGTCCCGACTCTCTCACACTCACACACACACACACACACACACACACCTGAGATCTACCTGTCACGTCAACGAGTCACACACAGGTGAGTTTCCTCACGCGCTCTATGAATAGCGTTGTGAAAACTGTATTTCAGTCAAAATACAATAAAATTACATAAAAAAACAGTAAACAAAATTATATATTCCAAGTACTTAAAACGTCAACTACTTGTTTTTATATATAAAAATGACAAATAAACACTAAAATGAGAGTCACTCCAAATCACCATTTAAAAGAAAAAGTTAATGACAACATGTAAAGACCTTTATTGTTCTTTCAAATGTCCTGAGATTAGGCAAATATCAGTGGCTTTTGAAAATGCCCATGGCTCCTTGTCCTTACTGTGAGAACAAGACTACATTTCAGGTGTAAAACACAATGATCAGGACAAGAGCCACATCACAGTTCATTATCTTTGAAACCAAACAGGTTGGATGACAGTGAAACTGGAATGACAAAACAAAAACCAGCACCATTGTGTCATCTTGTATGACAGGTTTAACACTTGAAGAAAGTAGTTTATAAATAACAACAGTCTTTACATTGTTCAGAGGTAGTGCTTCTCTAGCATTAATCATTAATGCTTATTTTTATACACGTATCATAAAAATTGATTTTGATAAAAATGTAGAATTATAGCATCTGTAAAAACTACTTGTTAGCTTCACAAAACTCCCCTTTGGTTGCAAAGAACTGATTTATTTTCAGAAGATGGAAGTAAGCGGGGATTCGCTGCTTCTCGTGGCTTTATGGACCACATTACTTGCTTCCTTGATGCAAACGTGGGCTGCTTTCGATCTGGGAGTCACTTTCCTTTAGGACAGTAAGAAGAAAATGACATTTAGCTGCAGTTTTATCTTGAAGAATACTATGCATTAAACTGTTACGTAAATGAGTTTTGTGATGTAATGGGTACCCCGTGTGTTTGTCTGCCCTCCTGGCAATGGGTGGAGGTTTGGGAGTGGCTGCCGTTGCCATGGTAACTGTGGAGGTGACAAATGGCGTCGCAGTTCATTGGGCTCTGAGGTTTCGTTGGGCTGACAGATTTCTTGGTAGAACTTTCCAAACTTGCCACCATTTCCTGAGACTCAGCCAGCAGACGCTGTAACCGTGTCGTGGACGAGCTGTAGCCCTCCTGCGTGGTATGAAAATACACATGAGAGGTTAATACTATTGTATTGTACAAAATAAATATTTAATAATCACCATCATCATCATCATAATTATTAAAAATGCTATTTTTATTCTTGTTTAAATTATAAAAATTAAATAAATTAAAAAATATATTACTTTTGCAACAACACTTTTGTGCTTTGCAAAACGAGTATTTAATAATGAAATATTTTACTATTGCAATAATACTACTGTACTGTAAAAAATGAACATTTAATAATAATACTAATATTTTATTATTATTTTACAGAAAAAAGTAATGCAATGTAAGTGTATTTGAAAATGCAGCAATTTACAAAATTCACAAGGGTTATATTTTTCAGGTAGGAAAATACAGAAATCTGTATATTTTTCTACACACAAAAAAATTAAATATACATATATATATATATATATATATATATATATATATATACACACACACACACAGAGTTGTATTTTTACATTGTATTGTTGAGCTACCTCATTGCCATGGCGAGCTACATCATTGGCACAGAGTTCAATGCTTAGCGTAGAATCGGGTAAACAGACAGAGTTCCGCCTACTTCTGTGACAGGGGGAGGGGCAATCCAGATGAAGAAGGCTCAGATCTGCTGCGCTAGTTAATGAAGAGAAAGTCACGGTTGATCAGGCCAACAAAATCAGCATTGTTTTTTTGCCTGCTTGATCTTAAAACATACCTACGTAAACTCTGCTAGATTCAGTGCAATGGATTTTATTATGGTAGGACATAGTAAAACTGAGCTCTCCTTTAATAGACCACTAAAAAAGAGGAAATATTATTTTTAAAATCAGTATGTGCTTTTAGCATCACCAAAGGTGTGGGGTCTGATTCCCAGGGAATGCATGAACTGATAAAATACAACTGAATGCAATGAAAGTTGCTTTGGATAAAAGCATTTGCCACATGCATAAATGTAAATGCTTTTAAATGAATAGGAGGGGGGGCAACAAACAAGCAACTTTGCTCTCGGACTCATTGGAGTTTTTGTCTAACCCTATGATTACGACCTAACTTGCAAGATGTTTTAATAAAGCTAGAGAAGCCTACCAAGAGATTCTTGGACTGATATCCACATCGACAACATATACAGGCGTTCCTGTCTCTGAATCATAGTCAATGACAGCCATTAAATCCACATCAGCTCTAGTGTCACAATACACTGCCTGACAGTGTGAATCTTCTGATGGGCTGTCAGCATTATCACAGCAGAGAGACTGGGATGACGGCTCAACACAGTTGTTCACTCTTTCCTTCATTTCCATCTTGGGTGATTCTTGTTCATTGATGTCACACTGCCTAGTTGCACAGCTGTTCTTAATGTTGGCGCCACAGCAACTTTCCTCTACAGCTGAAAGCTTTGTGAATTCATGGTTTGTGGTGCTCAAGTCATGCTCAAAGTCAGTCTGTGTTTCCATTTCAACACAAGGACGCTGCATTAAAATCGATGGGGCATTTCCGCTTGTGCTGTGGCACATGGTGGACATTAGCCCTGTTTCTAGTTCTGTCCCTTCCTGATGATCACTGTTTTCTAGCACATGACTGTCTCCTAAACCAGAATCAGCCCTACGAACACAACAACACTCATAACTCAAGACGCCTAGACCAAGGTTAATAAATTTATAAAGTTGGAAATATTGCTTTGGCAAATAATTGAAATAAGCTACAAAATAAGAACTAAAATGACTAAATGGAAATACAAATACAAACTAAAAATTAAATAAAACCAAAATAAAAATACATTAAACCTATACAAGTAATATTAAAATAACAGAAAATATTACAAATAAAACCTAGGCAAGGCAAGGCAAGTTTATTTATATAGCACATTTCATACACAGTGGTAATTCAAAGTGATAAATTATTAAAAATAAACTAAAATTAAGATGAAAACTAAACATATAAAATATAAAAACTAATTTAAAATAAAATTACTAACCGGAAATGAATAAAAACTAAAACTTAAATAAAAATATATTAGACTTCAATAGTAATATTTAAAAAAAAAGATAATAACAACAGAAGTACTATAACAAAATTTCTCTATATAACAATTTACTAAAATTTAATTAAAATGAAACTTAAAATATACAAATAAAAGATAACTCAATATATTAAAAAAGTTTAATTGTAAAAACAATCAAACAAAAATACTAAAACACTGGTCTGGACAGATGTAAAGCCAGTGGCTGAAATAAGCAATTTAATTTTATAAAAAAAACTGCATGTTGTAGATGCCCACCTCTCATGTGACCTTTGACCCTCATGATGTCGGAGGGCCTCTCTGGCGCTCTCCAAGTTCAACTTCAGCAGCTGGAGGTCATTCTGTTGGCTTTCACACACCTGTCACAAACATATGCAATAATCATAACCCTATCAATCATTTATTATTTGCTGACTTGGTGTGAAGAACATTTTAACCAATCAGAACATTTCTGATGCTTCAAGTACAGAAATATGGATCAGGATTATAGGGAAATATGGAAAAAAGCCCCTTATAAGAAAATGATTCATATTTAAAAAGGCAAAAAGTTTAAACCAGTGTAAGCATCGCTAACTAAAACCATAAAATACATTTTTGTTACTTTGAACTTTAACTGAAATCAAATAAATTATACAGGAAAAAACCTTTAAACTATTTTTAGCTAATTGACAAGGCAAATTTCTCATTTTCTTCAAGTACTAAAATAAAAATAAATAAATAAATAAAAAGACAAATGCACACAATAAAATTACAAAAAAAAATACTAAAGTAACACTGGGTTATAGCCTGTTCTTATAAGATTACTGGTGCTGTTTTAGAAGAGATCACAACCGTGTTTAAAACACTAAGTCATGAAAAAGGAATGCAGGAAGTCTTACAAGCATGCTGAAAAACCGGAAAAACTACTCCGGAACAAATGGGAAGGACAGAAATTTCTAAAAATGAGCACTGGCTGGCATTGGGAGTTTTGAAGGATGTAAATGGAGGGAGTTTTGAAAGGCAGTACCTGCCGCAGACAGAGCAGCTCAGATTCCACTCGAGCTTGTTTTGATCGGGAGAGTTCAAGTAATTCATCCCTCCAGCTTTTATCTTCATCTGGGCAACAGACACAACAAGCTCCATTCATTTAAAACAGTAAGAATAAGCAATCATGAAAAGACTGGAAAATACGTTTCTGCATCTGCACCAATCAGTGTTTAGGCATCGCTGCTGATTATGATCAGTTTTTAACAGATGCAGTCAACGGCTCTGCTCTGAAACCAGTGAAGGTGAACTCATCAAATCTTGCTTTCAATTTTTACTTTCATTTTTAAAAAGACTTGCAACAAATTTAGGCAATAGCATTAATAACAAGATCTCAAGTGTTTGTCAAATTTATTTAAAAACTTTTACTGACACACCCTTAAAAATCTCACTACAGCAACAGCCTGCTAGCTAATTTTCAGATTTTTATTTATTCATTTATTTTTTTTATTAACAGTCATGCAGTTACTTGAAAATAATAGAGGTTCCCCAAACTAGAGAATACTGCGTGGAATTCTTGAGTTGATGAAAAGCTAATAATTAATTCAATTATAAAAATGTAAAATTAAAATAAATAATTTTAAAATAAAAAAGTAAAAAATATTAAATGTTTAAAATATATTTAAAAAGATCAGATATTGCATTTCTTTACCTGCATGTCATGTGACTATTAAACAACATCAGAGAACCGTAAACGTGAATATATTTTTTAATTATTTAAATATAAACAGGGAGTACTTAAGTAAATATTTTAAGTCAACTGATTTGAAAAGTTGACAAAAAGTTTGGGAGCCCAATATAGTTAGATGTTAACATTTTTCTAGCAACCAAATAGTCAAATAAAAATAAATACAATACATATAAACAAATACTGAGTGAACGTGTGTGTCATTTCTTTAATTACATAATTTTCAGTGCTGAACAAAAATATGTATTTTTAATTGTGTCAAATCACAATGCATTCTGGGACCGCCTGATTAGTGAAGAATACATGATGCAATGTTTCTATAGATGTTTCTGTGTGTGAAGCACATCTATGATGCTGTCTATATAGAAAGGTTTCTAGGGTTTGAAACAGAGCCTATTAGGGGAGTAACGATACGCGTATCGTGTATCGAACGACTCACGGGCAAGTTCCAAATCATCCTTATCATCCTTATCCCCTTGAAGTGGGGACTTTGGTTTGATCAGGGCACATGCGTGCCATTATTTAGTCGTTTGGAACGCACTTGGTGAAGGGAGCGATCTAATTTCCTCATCATCTTCAGCTGGGATGTTCCCGTGACAACGCAGCACATTGTCCGTCAGCAGATGTCGCTGTTTTAATGTCATAAACGTCTTTTTATTGTTGTTAGCATAACTGTTGGAAATAAACATGCATTTTATATTTTAAAACGTTTTTAAAATATGCTATATAATCTATAAAAATAATATATATATAACTTTTTTTAAAATGTAATTTTTTTTTTTTTATGCCGGTGTCCATCAGCGAATCTGCTGACGGACACCGTTCTGCGTTGTCACGGGAACATCCCAGCTGAAGATGATGAGGAAATTAGATCGCTCCCTTCACCAAGTGGGTTCCAAACGACTAAATAACGACACGCACGTGCCCTGCTCACTCCAAAGTTCCCACTCCAAGGGGATAAGGATGATCACTTCCATTTGGAACTTGCCCGTGAATCGTTTGATACACGATACGTGTATCGTTACACCCCTAGAGCCTATATACAGTAGTGGCATACTCATCATCTGAAGTTCAACAGAAGTGATGTCTTTCTTCAACAGCTGGTTTTCCTGCTTTAAGCGGATGAGCTCTTCTCTCTGGCTGTTGTTCTCGATGGTTTTCTCCTGAATCTCGGCTGCAAAAAACATGAAACAACATCCTGATGAATCCAGCATGAATTCATTCACACTACACATGAATACTATTTAGAATGTACTTTTTTAACAGTTGCAAAGAAAGTTTCAAACCAAATAAAGTAGCTACTATACAGCATTCAATTTGGGACACAGCGAGAGATTGTGAAATAACACTGTCTACCTTTCAGTTGTGCGTTTTTGTGTCTGCTCTCTCTGAAACGGTGTTTGTGTTCCTCGATTTCTCGCAGCATTTTGCTCTCACGTGTTCGCAGCTCTTCGAGCGATTTCTCTAGTTCGCAAAGACGACCGGACAGCTCTAAAATGTGATTGGTGGCCTCAATCATATCTTTATCCTGGTGAAAAAAATCATTTGCTTACATTAATGTGTCTGAATAATCAGGATATAAGATAATGGATGTGTGCGCGAGTGTTTGAATCTCTCCTACCTTCAGTTTAAGCATGGAGCTGAGCTCCTCCTCACGCACCTGCAGCTGCCCCACCTGTGATGACAGCATCATGACCGTGGAGTTCAGACTCTGGTTCCTCTCCTATGAATAACAACGTAATAGAAATTATAATAACAAGTTATGGAGTATTTTTATTATAAGATAAAGAGAGTGGACAAGACATGTGGGAAGATGGAGGAATGGGAACAGGATATGGGCCAAAAGTTCAGACCTAAAAACAGATTTGACTTCACCTCCAAGTCCTGCTCATGTCTGGTGGTGTTCATCTGTCTGCAGCTCAGCTCGTGTAGCTGCTGTTGGGTGCTGTTGAGCTCTCTGTACACGTCTTTCTCTCTCAATTCTGCCACCTTCGTCCGCTTACTGAGAGCTCTGATCACCTCGTTACGCTTATCCAGCTCATCTAAGGAAACATGAGCAGTCAAATACATTACTGTTCAGGTTTGGGATCAAGTAAGACTTTTTTTTTTTAAAGAAATTAATACTTTAATCAGCAAGGATACATAAAATTTACTGTAAACTTTCACAAAAATATGAAAAAACATGAATCATGTGACACAAAAGACTGGAGTAATGATGCTGAAAATTCAGCTTTGCATCAGGAATAAACTGCATTTTACAATATATTCAAATAGAAAACATTATATATCATATTTCACAATATGTACTGTATTTTTGACCAAATAAATGCAGCCTTGGTGAGCAGAAGACACTGTAGCTCTAATTACTTTTAGATTCAAGGAAAACTGAATTTCCAGCAACTTTGAATCAGAAGAGTTCACGGCTCAAATGATCAAGTTCATTTCTTTAAACGTATTTATTTATTGAAACTAAGGTGCAAAAGTAGAGCAATGTTTTGAAACTTCAACAGTACATAACAGTGTTTACATTTGTGACCCTGGACCACAACACCAGTCATAAGGGTTAATTTTTCAAAATTGAGATTTATACATCATCTGAAAGCTGAATAAATAAGCTTTCCATTTATGTATGGTGTGTTAGGATAGGACGATATTTGGCCGAGATACAACTATTTGAGAATCTGGAATCTGAGGGTGCAAAAATATCAAAATATTGAGATTGCCTTTAAAGTTGTCCAAATGAAGTTCTTAGCAATGCATATTACTAATCAAAAATGAAGTTTTGATATATTTACAGTAGGAAATTTACAAAATATCTTCATGGAACATGATCTTTACTTAATGCCCTAATGATTTTTGGCATAAAAGAAAAATCAATAATTTTGACCCATACAATGTATTTTTGGCTATTGCTACAAATATACCCCAGCGACTTAAGACTGCTTTTGTGCTCCAGGGTCACATTTAAGGGGGAATATAGAATTCTTAAAGGGGTCATGTTGCTAAAAAGAACAGTATTTTGTGTATTTGGTGTAATACAATGTGTTGATGTGGTTTAAAGTTCAAAAAACACATTATTTTGCACATACCGTACATTATTGTTGCTCCTCTAAGCCCCGCCTTTCTGAAACACATCGATTTTTACAAAGCTCATCGTTCTGAGAAGCGAGGCGTGCTCTGATTGGACTAAAGGCATTCAGTAGCATATCAGCCGAATACTCTCAAGCGTGAGATTTGATATGTTATGCCCTCACCGTATTGTGATGATATGTGCCATGGCGCGACGACACAAAAACAATAAAACCCATTACAAACGAGGCACTTGTTGCATCCAGTGGGGACATAATTACTGATTATAATGACTTATACTGTCTTTTTATGCGTCGCGTTGCATCGCGCCACGTAAACATTATCATGCCTGCATTTGTGCTCGGAGAAACGACAAACAACAAGCACTACTCTACACAGCTCAAAACTCACGTTTGAATCGTCAGTGGCAGAAATGTACTTACAGGCTGTGAGTCAGAAGCGCCAGACTGTCCTTTCAAAGTTGGAATTGCCCCACTTTATAGAAACAGTCTTTGTGCGAGCCAGCATTGCAGCTTCCAAGTTCAGGAAATAGTCCTCCGTAAAATGTGCTGCACACACTCGAATATTTGTGTTGTACTGCTCTGGAACAGTGTTGTAAATACAGCTTAACCACTGATTTCTAGCTGTGTCCTCTTTTGAAAGCCCAAACAAAGTAATTTCGCTTTCACAAGGAAACACAGCGTCTCCAGGACATGGCGCCGGCGGCAGCAACAACACTACAGCCAGAATAATAGTTCCACCTTCTTTCATTGCGTAAACATTTGGGCGGTGTTATGAAAATCTCCCCACATCGTGATGTAGACATGTGGTGGCTTGTTTGAATGAGCCGTTTTAGGGGGCGTGGGAGAGTCTTAACTTTTATAAAGAATATCTCTTTGGTTTTGAGACTTTAGTCTTTGCAACTTCAGGGATCTTATCTATACACAAACAGCTTGTAACACTCCAAAGAGAAAGGAAAACTTGAAATCGCATCATATGACCCTTTAAAAGTATAGTAGCAAAAACAACCTAATTCTACGGGACAGAAAAAGAGTGGAAATGGTCATTTTAAACTAAATTACAGTGTTTTGGTGTAGGATTATTAGTGAACTTGCAGTGCAACTGGAGCAGTGCTTTTAGTATTTTCATTATATTATTACTATACTACTGAATTTGCTTTTATTTCTATATTTTCAGTTTTCATTTTAGCTAAGCATATTAAGTGTAAATTTAAGTAATGTTGTTAGATTTTTTTGACATTTGCAATTTAAGTTTAATTTATTTTTAATTCAGTTTTAGATTTAGATTTAATTCCAGTTAGTAATGGTAGTGCTTCAACTTAAACTTCTTTCAGTTAGTTTTTTATGTTTTATTTCATCTTAATTTCAACTAACAAAAATGCTTTTAATAGTTTCAGTTTGATTTTTAGTTAACCCTGCTCTGGAGTCACTCTCACCCTCCAGTCGGACACATCTCTGTTCCAGGATCAGCACTCTCTGGCGGTCCTGCTCCCAGGACAGCAGCTGCTTGTGATGGGCTGCTGCCATAGTGTTGAGCTCCTGGTCGCGGTCCTTCAGTTCTGCTATGAGAAGCTGTAGCTCCAGACGCTGCCTCTGGATAGTCGAGACCTCCAATCCATTAACTGGGGTCTAGTAACATCACAAAAATGGGCCAATACTTAGTTAACAAAAACACAAAGTCATCCAAGAGTTACCATGGCATTCACAGTTTTGAAGGAATAGCTAAACCAAAAATGAAAATTTGCTGAAAATAAACTCCAAACACGCAGCTTTTTGCTTCACAAGGTGTTAATTGATGGATGGAGTGGTGTGAGTTATTGTGATGTTTTTATCAGCTGTTTGGACTCTCATTCTGACGGCACCCATTCACTGCAGAGGATCCTTTGGCAATGCCAAGTGATGTAATGCTAAATTTCTCCAAACTTGTTACCATGTTACTCACCTATATCTTGAATGGCCTGAGAGTAAACTGTCAGCAAATTTTCCTTTTTGCACGAACTATTCTTTCAAAATACAATTATATTCTGGAAAACTGGGAATTATAAAGCAAAAAGCAGCAAAACAGATTTTGGAAATCAGTTCAAGCCACTTCAAACGTGTTACCTGGAAATCCTGTGTTAATGAGAAAGAGGACATTGGTTTTGAGAGGTCATGTAGACAAAGTCCTGCAGGCCTTGTTCTGTTTCCATCTCTGAGTTTGGTGGAGGAAACATCTGGTGCCTCATTAGCAGCAAAAAGATTCTGAAGGATTGAGTATCATAAACTCAGAATCAAACCTTCATTCACCAATGAGTGTAAAGTTAAATTTGAAATATAACTGCTCGACCTAAAAACAAGGTTACAATAAATACAAAGGAACATAAACACATCACAATATAGGTACAATCTACAATGTGCCATATAAACTATGCAAACATAAACGCAACACAATACATATTCAAAGTATAATTAGTATTCAATATATTTAAAGAGAAAATTTAGTTTTTAGTTATTTTTAATAATTATTTTTATAAGATTAGATATCAGTCAGAATTCTAGCCTCTACTCATCACTTCACATTTGTTTTCCACATTTTAGGACGATCATAAATTAATCGTAAGTATGAAATAACACAAATGGAATGGTCTACCAGATAAATACTATATATATATATATATATATTTTTTTTTTTTTTTTTTTTTTTAGCTTTTTCAGAGTTTACATGCAATGTCTTTTTCAGCTCTGTACACTCTCTCAACCAACTTCATGAGTTGCATCCTGAGATGCTTTTAAATAGTATTGAATGAGTTCCTGTGCATGATAGACACTTGTTGGAGGCCCTTCACTATCCATTAATGACCGATATTGTACATCAAACAATTAAAAAACAACCAACCAACCTGTTTTACAGGAGTACTGTGCCAGGGCTCCACTGGAGATCCTGTAAATTAATTAATTAAAGCAAAGAATAATCATCATGTTTTAGATTTGAGGGGTTTCTAATATTCATGCATGGTTACATGATGTTTATCACCTTTTGACATCGAAAAACTTCCAAGAGTTTTAGAGTTTCTTCTTTCCTTGAAGCCCTCCATCACATCTCGTATTGGACAAACACTGACAGACAAATGTCTGAACTAGCAGACAAGACTTCGTATTACTTCTAACTTCACTTTAAATGAACAAAACAGCAGCGTCAACATCATAGCGATGCACAATATCAATATCTTGTTATCGGTGCCTGATTATGACACAGAGTTTAGTTTGATTGTTTTTAAAGATGCATTATTTAAGTGTAAACAAGGGATTTAAAAAAACAACAATAAATGCAATATAAACAGCCTAACTCCTAATCCAAATCACTGTTAACTTTTAAAAAATTGTGCAATTAAAAATTTGAATTCAGAATCACTGTGAAATGTATGTGACAAGAAGCGAGTGATTATTTTCGGAATTCTCAAACTGCATGTTATGATCCGCGCTTAACGGGGCTGTCCAACGAGATGCCTGGTTTAAAATATTCGTTCAAAATTCTGTTTATACATATGCTTTTCAATCAATTACATAAAATCTCTTATATAAAAATCGTATTACATATTGTAAAATTATTAATTCAGTATTACCCAAAAATATTTCATGACGAAGTACGTACGTAATACGGCAAAGGCGCGAACTACGTTGTTGCTCTGCCTCAGAGAGGCGTTGTCAGGACCCAAAGCCAAATCAGACAGTGAAGGTGTGCTGAGCAACAGTGCAACTCTTTCACCCTTTAAAGAACATACGCACGAGTTAATTTAATAATGATCAAGGTGTTACTCAAAAGCAAGTTATACTGAGATTATATCGACGGGGTATGTATGAGCTTGAGCGCGTAGCTGCTGTAGGAGAGCTGTGATTAGCAGTGCTGGCTAATGAATGGAGTGGATGGATGATCATTGTGGCGGAGGCTTCTAGATACAAGTCACTGTCAGTGACTCTAAAAGAGTTTTAAACTATATTTGAATGTATTTATTAGTGTAATATGAAGAATCTTTTATCAGACCATTGCATCTGATCATAGTGTGTTGGTCAGTATATCTAAAGCACCACTAGGGTGTTGCTGGCACTTGAAAATTTATGTGTTTACATGTACTTAAATGCATCTTTTGTGATTTTATTAACCAACATAGTACGTTTTGAGAGTCTAGTTAATTTAAAACGATTATTAAAATTTACCCAAGGCTGACAAATCGTGCTGAAGTGACATGAGGAAGGTCTCTCTCCTGTCAGATGGGCCTTTTGTAGTTAGATGGATAGATCTTTGGTTGATGATATTTCACTTTCACCCCAACAATTTATTCCAGATGTATGATTAGTTATATCTATTATAGATTGAGTATAACCATTTTCAGACAGACCACATTTCTGTATGCATTATGAAGTTACCATATTGGTTTTGCAATTTTTGTAAACTAAACACTTTACTCTAGGTTTTTGTGAATAATATCTTGTAAATGCACTTTTTTGTTGCAAGGTAGTTTAGAATTCAAGCGTTGGTCTCGGTCTAAAATAACTCTTCTGTATGATTTGTGTAGATTCATGTAATATGGCTACTACTGAGAATGCAGAGTCGGGTTCACCAGAAAATAAAGTGGATCGGGCTGACCCAGATGCAAAATACCCACTGAAAGTCCTCTATTGTGGAGGTGAGAAAATGCAAAAAAAAAAAAAAAAAAGTCATGAATGCACTGCCAATGCTAACTGTGATATACTAATTAAATAAAAAAGTATATAACTTTTATTTATTATTCTTAATAATTCTGGTTTGCAGTCATGTAACAATAACATTTCTCTCCTCTTTTACTTACAGTGTGTTCTCTGCCAGTAGAGGTGAGTACATCACATCTTAAAGGAATAGTTCACCCAAAAATGGGAAAAATTTGCTGAAAATGTACTCACCCTCAGGCTATACAAGTTGTAGATGAGTTTGTTTCTTCATGGGAACAGATTTGGAGGATTTTAGCATTACGTTACTTGCTCACCAATGGATCCACTGCAGTGAATGGGTGCCGTCAGAATGGGAGTCCAAACAGCTGATTAAAAATATCACAATAATCCACACCACTCCAGTCCATCAATTAACATCTTGTGAAGCGAAAAACTGTGTCTTTATAATAAACAGACCCATCATAAAGGCATTTTTAACTTTAAACTATTGCTTCTGGCTAAAATACAAGTCCGTAATTAATAATAATTGCTTTCTCCAGTGGAAGAGTCATCTAGGAGAGAAATATGCACAGATTGAGCAACGTTTAAAAGCGAAAACAGTTCTAAACGTAGTATATCACAGTGGATTTTGATGTGAGTGCAGTGGACGGACTTTTTCACTGGAGGAATTGTTATTATGAATTAATATTTTGGCCAGAAGCTATGATTTAAATTTAAAACATCTTGATGGAGTGGTGTGGATTATTGTGATGTTTTTATCAGCTGTTTGGACTCTCATTCTGACGGCACCCATTCACTGCAGAGGATCCACTGGTGAGCATGTGATCTGATGCTAAATTTCCCGATGAAGAAATAAAATCATCAACATCTTGCATGGCCTGAGGGTGAGCACATTTTCATTTTTGTGTGAAGTATTCTTCACATATTCTGTTGGTAGAAGGCGAATGAATAAAATGCTTCTGCTTTGCTCTGCTAGTACTGTGAGTACATGCCTGAGCCGGCCAAATGCAAACAGTGGCTTGAGAAGAACTTTCCTGATGTGTTTGCCAAACTGACTCTTGGTAAGTAGATTTTCTTTCACAGCAACTTTTAAAATGTCACAAAATCATATTAAGTCTTAAAAAGTGCTTTATCTTACCATTTTATTTATGCCTCTATAGTTTTGACTCTTGCAGGATTGTTTGATCTCTGAGTGTCTCTTTCATATTTGACACTGAGACGAACAGAATATTTGGTCTGCACCATTATGACATGAGCTGCTGTATCAGTTAGTAGTTTGCTCACTTATGTTACTGCTGTTGTGTAAGTACAGCACCCAAGAAGGAAACAACCGGAGGAGGAGGAGGAGGAGGAGGAGGCGGCGGCGGTGGTGGTGGTGGAGAGGCGCCCCCTGCGGCAGAGGAAGAGGAGAAGAAGAAACAGAAGCGAGGTTAAACATTTTTCTTTTATATTTAACATCTATAAACAAAAATGATTTGGAGCAGTGGAAAGTGGAAGTATCACACATTACACACCACATCCAACACTTTTTTGAATGTCTTAAAGGGTATGTTCACAGATTTTCGACCAGCTTTGTATTGTTACAATGTTTTAAGTTACCTGCACCAAGATATCCGTGTATTCATCAGCAAAAGTTTGCCAGATGACATAAAACACATCATCCAGCGAACTTTTGACAGTGCCAGGAAAACTACAGATAGTACTTCCACCTTTTTTTTAATCACCATTAATGTTTAGTCTGATTGAGCCCTGTGCATTATGGGTGTTAAAAGTTTTCCTACCTTTTTCACTACAGCCCTTTTTTCTCTCATTTCTATCATCATGTAGCACTTTTTTTTTTTCTTCTTTTTTTTTTTAAATATAAATTGCATTTCTACTGCATAGACTACTATTATTAAAACCCCTCTTGCAAGTGGTGAATTACCCCTATATCTGTCCAATGAAAACATTTGAAATTATAGCTAAAGGGAAGTCCATGGTTGTTAATGAGCTTCAATAACAGGCTACTTTAATTCCTTTAATTCCTTTCATTTTTATGTTAACACCAATTCAAACCCATCGGTGTTATTTTAGTATTATTTATATATTAATATAGTATTTATTAATATTTTCAATTAACCTTTATTGTTATACTTTCAGTTTTAATTTTAGTTTGGGTTTTTTATATTTAGTTTTAATATTTAGATAAATTTATAATATTTATATATATAATTTTTGTTTAAATTTCAGTTTTACTAATTTTAGTACTTCAAATGAAAGTTATTTCAGTTAATTGCCAAGGCAACTTTTTAAGTTTTCATTGATTTTTAAGGTTTTCATAAAATATTTTAATTCAATTACCGAAAATGATTTGTAACAATGTTTTAGTTGCTACCAACAAACACCACTGACATGTTTAATATTTGAGTTTTTCTGGCTATGAATATTAATTTAGTTTTTTCCCCTCTGCAGGTGGAAGAGGTCAAATCAAACAGAAAAAGAAGACCGTCCCGCAAAAAGTCACAATAGCAAAAATCCCCCGAGCTAAAAAGAAATACGTGACAAGGGTGTGTGGCCTGGCCACTTTCGGTAAGGCTGTGATTGTAGGTACATGACTGTCCTAATGTTTGTCATCTGTATTTTCACCCTGTGGTAACTTTGTTGTTGTTTTGTGATCCACATCAGACATTGAACTTAAAGAGGCTCAGAGGTTCTTTGCTCAGAAATTCTCCTGCGGTGCCTCGGTGACAGCAGAAGATGAAATCATCATTCAGGGAGACTTTACAGATGACATCATCGACGTCATCCAGGAAAAGTGGCCCGAGGTAAGCGAACATCCCAGATCCAGCTGCAAAATCTGACCGGAAGAACCTTTATCGAAGCCGTTTTTGACATGTTCTCTAACCCCACACACAGGTGGACGACGACAGCATTGACGATCTTGGAGAGGTCAAAAAGTGAAGCCCAATATGCACTTTTACTGAAACGGATGCGACGTGACACAGCAAACCTGGCCAAATGTACACATTGACATAAAGCCCTTTTATATCTATTTTATTTACTGTATAGAATTTCCGTGGACTTGGCTTCATCCTTGGGGTTTTTCAGTTCTTGATAGCTGCTTTGTCTCTTGGTTGCCAAAGGTCTGGAATGATGTGACTTAAAGCATTTCTCACATGCAAACAGTAGACTAATAAATTTCGGTCTCATTCGACACACTTCTGTTGTGTATTGTTTCTTTTCAACCCTGAGGCCTTTAGTTTGATGATTTACAAATGCATTTCGAAAGGATAATAACAAAAAAGGAAATCATTTACTCACCCTCATATCGTTCCAAACCCGTATATATATTTCTTCTGCAAAACACAAAAAGAAATCTTTTAATGAACATCCAGTTGGGTAAATTCAATACAATGTCAATGCGATTTTGTCTTACAATTTTGACTTACTTTAAAGTTTCATTATCCATGCAGCTTGCTGATCATTTTCCAAATGCTCCAGTCAGTTTTGGTGAAAAATCAACCTGATATTTAACCCATAGCTGTGCCCATATCCTGTGCTTCAGGCCTTACTCCAGTCCAGTAGGTGGTGGAAATGCATCTTTTATGTTTGACATCTGCCATTTAAATGCCAGAAAAAAATAATTGCTACAAAAATATATCTATTCAAAAGCTAAAATGCATCCTGAATCAAAGTTCTAACACAAAAAAATCTGCAAATATAGCTCTTCTACTCCTCCAATGCCATGAGCTGAAGGCTGTGTACAGCAGCAGTTCAAAGACCCCTGCTGATTTGATTCATCCCTACACTCCTGCTCGGTCTGACGGACTCTCAAGTCCTCTGGTGCCAATTTATTCAATTTATTCACTATGTTCTCCATGGGGAGCAGGTCCTTCAGAGCAACGGCCCCTAGATGCTGGAACTCTCCCCCCTGCATCCCCACCTTTACAAGTTAACAAAAAGCATTTGTTTACTAAGTGATATTATTAAAATTGTTGGCTAACTTTGTTGTACTTGTTTCTTCTGCCTTTTGTCTTGGAGCTCTAATATCTCTGTCATTTACTTTCTGTTCGAAATGTTGTGAAGCTTATTTGGGTTTGTGAAAAGCGTTTTATGCATGTATGTACATTATCATTATTAAATTATTTCATACAATCAAACCAGATATGAGAGAACAGTTGGCGTCAGTTGTATAGCAAAAGGTTCTGTCGAATGCTTTAACCTGCATTTGCTTATTTAAAAAAAAAAAAAATCAAAAGAACAAAACATATATTTTGCAGGAAAAAAAAAAGATTTTTATTTGCACTGACATTTTCATGACAATAATGTTGGTAATGGCCCCAATAAATTTCAGTAGCATATTATAATGTGAACAATTTGTCCTCATTAGTAAAAAACAAAAAATATTTAAACATAAATGAAAATAAAAATATTAAAAGAAAATATTTTGCAGAGAAAAAGGTACATTTGTAAAGAACAACTGTGTAAATCATGATAGCATTTGTTAATGTAATATCAGCTTGTTTTATACAAATAAAAAATGTGCTTAAAATCTTATTAATCATAAAATATTTTTCTTTTTAAGCAAAATATATTTTGGATTAAAATATAACCTGAACAGTTCTTTTGTCAGATTCACATTACAACAAAACATGCAAAATCATGTTCAACAAAAACAAAAAGGTCTCTGTTAATTGTATTGTTCACTTTTTCATTGTTTGCTTGTAAGCCCAAGTGTAAAGTATCCTTCCTGTAATCATTTTAATGGCGCTTTTGGAGAGTCCCAAGTTGCAGAGCGATATGATTATTAAATTCACAGGAGGCACAAATGCCTCCTGAGACCATTTACCCATCACACCTGGGTTTTTTGTTGTCCATGTGCATGCTTACAGTTACACCATTTGCATGTGAGCAAACATCTTAAGAACAAGTCTCGTGGGAATCATTGCCGTATGAGTCGAAACAGTGAAAAGATCTGAAGTTCTCCGACTTTTGTCTAGTTTCACAGCAGCACCATAATCATGAACAACTCCTCAATGTGCTGCACTTACGAAACGCCCATGCTGGACCAATACCTCCCCCCTGTAATGTTCACGGAGTTCGTGTTAGGCCTTATGGGGAACGTTCTCGCCCTTTCAATGTTCTTCTTCCACAGGGACACCTGGAAGCCCAATTCTATTTATCTTGCCCATCTAGCTCTGGCCGACTCATTGGTCCTGTTCTGCCTTCCTTTTAGGGCCGACTACTACCGCAGGGGCAAGGACTGGGTCTACGGAGACGCTTTCTGCCGTATTTTGCTGTTTCTTTTGGCCACCAACAGAGCCGGCGGTATATTCTTCCTCACTGCTGTCGCCGTGGACCGATACCTGAAGATCGTCCACCCTCTCAACCGCATCAACCGAATGGGTCTGCGTTATGCCCTGTGGGTGTCTTCTGGCCTGTGGGTTCTCATCATAGCCATGACTGTCTACCTCCTAACAGATGAACATTTCTACTATCTAAACAACCACACGCAGTGCGAGAGCTTCAACATCTGCTTTGGGAATAATTCACGGTTCACCTGGCACAACGTATTCTACGTACTCCAGTTCTTTGTGCCCACGGCCATTGTTATCTACTGCACAACCTGCATAACGTGGCAGCTGAAGAGCAAGACAGTGGACACACAGGGCAAAATCAAAAGAGCCGTGCAGTTCATCTTAACAGTGGCTGCGGTTTTCATTATATGTTTCTTCCCGAGCAACATCTCGCGCATCGCCATGTACGTCCTGAAACTCTGGTATAACGAGTGCCACTATTTCAGTGAGGCAAATGACGCGTTTAAAACCAGTGTCTGCTTTACCTACTTCAACAGTGTGCTCAATCCCATCGTCTATTACTTCTCAAGCCCTGCCTTCAGTGGATCCTTCAGGAAAATCTACATGAGACTTCTGGGAAAGAAAATTGAGGAATAATTAGAATTATGTGACAATATTCAGGTAGACGCTGGCCCTGTCCCAAATGCTGTCCTAAGCCCTTGCAGTTCCTCAAAGAGTTCATAGCTTGGTAACATCAAGTGTGCTTGGCAAAAGTGCATTCAAATGAGACATTGGTGAGCACATTACTGAAGCCTGAACTTACTGAATTAGATCCTCTACAGTCACACAACAGTGCTTTTAAAGGCTGCCATTTGGGACAGGGCCACTATGTGGACATTTTAAAGTGGGATATTTTTTCATTTAAATGTAAATGATATAATATATATTCATGTAACCTTCAAAACCTTGTACTGACAAACAGTGGTATACATTTCACATTTCTGTGCCTTTATTTAAACCGTTGTTGAGTTATATTAAACATATTTCGGTCACACTTTAGAATAGGTAACACTTGTTAACTATTAACTACTACTTTTCCCTCAATAAATTCTTCATTTGCTGCTTATTAATAGTTAGTAATGTAGTTGTTAAGTTTAGGTATTGGGTAGGATTAGGGATGTAGAATAAGGTCATGTAGAATAAGGCATTAATATGTGCTTAATTAGCACTAATACATGGCTAATATTCTAGTAAATAAACATTTTTGCAATAATCTCCCTGAGACTGTGACTAAATGAAGACATTCTGCTGCATGGACAAAATAAATCAATAAAGCATTTAATACATTTCTTCAATAGTTCTTTTGATTTTCCTGTGTGATTATTTTATTTGATGGACTTCTGTAATGTTTTAAACCTTTGGCATGAATGACATTGCTTTTGAAGATGTCTTTGTCATTTTGTTTTAATTACACATAGCTTTAATGAAGTGTTCTGTACACACACTGCTGTGCATTATGAACAACTCTACTGCTTGCATTTATCATGGGTTTTTTTTCTTTTTTGAATTATAGTAAATAAATAAAGATTCCTCTCATGAACTTCTCAACCAGGTGAAATTTGGAATGAAATTTGGTGTTCATCATCTTTCGACAAATATCTAACAAAACTGTGAAGAAAAAGTTACACAAACATTTGCAGACTAAAAAAAATATTGTATATGTTGTACAATATTGAAATTTCATAGACCGAGTTTACTGAAATTTCCCATACTGTTCTGATCTCATGAAGATCATTAAGGATCAGCCTCCTGTGCACCCTTGGTGTATATCCACAAGGTTTTTGCAGTTTAAATGTATATATGTGTCTTACTACTAAAATCCAGAAGAGGGAGTGTCACAGATTTTGAGCTTTGAAATGATGAGAGCAGGAGGATGCTATATGGTTATCATTATAGTTATGCCATTATCAATAGATGTTATAGATGTAGCAGATAACAGAATAGAGAATCTGTTTCAGAGAAAAACTCAGAAGTGAATAAAACTACATAGAGAAATATAGACAATACAATCCTGATTCCCAATCTTGATCTAAATGTTTAATCTGCGCTTAATTTCCTACATGTTTCTGTTATTTTGCTCTGAACCTGCAGTGCTGCTTACATTTGTAATATGCATTTTTGATATTGTGGCTATTTTTTGGATCCATTTTGATCCATTGTGTTGCATATGGTGCTTATTACTAAATATATCACTTTCTTTTCTTTTTAAAAATGCAATTGCAAAAATGCCATTCGAGTTAATTATTTTGTTGTATGAGAAGTTGAAAATGTATATGGTCTAAAGAAATTACGAACATATATACTCTTATATAATTCTGTTTTTCTTTCCTTACATGCCAGCTGGATCCACAGCCTGTGAAGAACAGCTGTAGCACGAGCATCAGAGGCCACTGCTGCTGCTCACCCTGATGGAAACAAGTGGAAGAGAGAACAGACGCCATCCCACTACAAAAGGATGAAAAACATGAACAGATCACAAATGATTATTAAATCCATAAGAGGCACAAATCCCCCTTGAGGCCATTTACCAACCACACCTGGGCCTGTTGTCCATGTGGATCCTTAAAGCTACGCCCTTTGCGTGTGAGCAAACCACTGATGTTATGCCAGCTGGATATGTGGGGTGGGCAACAAAAGTCAATATGAAATGAAATAGAATTCATTTTTGGAGATTTCGCTTATTTTTACATGACAGTCAAGTGAGAGTGCAAAAGAGGGGAAACACTACTGTCCCAATGAAAACTGCAATGCATTGCAGTGCTTAAATATATGGGCATCACTTAAAAACAGCATTTTAATTAAGCCTATTAAAAGCAGTGAACTAAAATAAATAGGATTTTATTGAAATAAATAAAAATAAAAATATTTCGTTTCAAATAATTTATTAAAATAAATCGTTTTTTGAGCTTGTTTATTTGATTAACGAATACTCAACCTATAATCCCATACGCAAATGTAATATATGTACACATATTACATTTCCACATATGAAATATATTAATAAAAACATATATAAAACCAATAAAAAATTGGAGCAATTTCATATATTAACACATCTAGCCCATAAAAATACGTGTTTATGTATGTATAATACATTCTCAAAAATGTATGCACATGAAAATCTATCCTAAAACCCATTAATACGTGTTGGTATTATATAAGTAAATATAACAGATAGACATGTATTTAAAATCTATTATAAAACATAAACATAAATATACATAATTTCTTTGTATTTATGTTGTTTTAATAAAGTTGTGTATATGAACTATATAGTTGACATATACGGTTGCTACATACATAGAAAAACATCATATAGATATTATTAATATATATACACAATTAAAAGAAAATTTTACTATGGGATTTTATATGTGTTACCAACTTATATCTTCATCTACCCAAAGAATGTACATATGTGAAAATTATATACAGTCTTATTGGTAACATATATGTGACCCTGGAGCACAAAAACAGTTTTAAGTCGCTGAGGTATATTTGTAGCAATAGCCAAAAATACATTGTATGGGTCAAAATGATCCATTTTTCTTTTATGCCAAAAATCATTAGGATATTAAGTAAAGATCATGCTCCATGAAGATATTTTGTAAATTTCCGACTGTAAATATATTAAAACTTAATTTTTGATTAGTAATATGCATTGCTAAGAACTTCATTTGGACAACTTTAAAGGCGATTTTCTCAATATTTTGATTTTTTTGCATCCTCAGTTTCCAGATTTTCAAATAGTTGTATCTCAGTCAAATATTGTCCGATCCTAACAAACCATACATCAATGGAAAGATTATTTATTCAGCTTTTAGATGATGTATAAATCTCAATTTAGAAAAATTGACACTTATGACTGGTTTTGTGGTCCAGGGTCACATATGGCAATACCACTGTCAATATCGGTCAATATATGTTATATATATTACATTTCTCTATGGAATATAATTTTTTTTTTTAAAACTCTGCAACAGCTGGTATTACTTTAATTCAGCTAACAGTGACCATGAGCTTACTCATAATTATGATAGAGCTCCACATAAAAGCTTTAAAAAATCTGTTTCATAATTTGTTTTGACTGATTCAAATGACAAGAAATCAGTCATTTGTATCTGCTACAAAAAACCTAATCAGAGCATCCCTTCTCTGTTTGATATCCTAACAGTTTAACAGAGCATCAGACTCTCATTTGACACATTTTAGTTAAGTAATTAGTAATGTGTAATTGATTTTTTGAGTAACTCACCCAACTCAGGATCTAAAAGACAACTCAGCAAACATGAAGCATGACTTCCAGCGCTGACAATCTGACAAAATTAAAAAAAATCTTAATTAGAACTTTATTAAATATTTCTGCTGCAAGGTTTCTTCCCCTATTTTCAACAGAAAAAAATAAAGAGAAACTACAGACAGAAAAATTGATGGGTAAATGACATCCATGCTACACATTAATACATAATTCAGCTACATTAGTATATGAGTGAAACCAAAACTACAATTAGTAGAAAATCACTAACAAATCTAGTCATGGTTCAACGAAAATAGGTGTGTAAGTTACATTGTTAGATTTGAAAATAAGCGCACAGACAACTTGCACTGTTTGAAATGAAAGGTTCTGCATCAGCGTTAAACGGTGACTCCTAAGGTTCCCGACTACGCCTCTTCTACGCTTAAGACTTAAATAGCCAATAACAAATTAGAAAGAAATATAAAAGCCAATCTAAGCTAAAACTTTAATTTGACTGATTTTCAATTGGGTGGGCACTGCCCACACATAGCCACGCCTCTGGAGCAAACATCTTAAGACCAAGTCTTGGGGGAATCATTGGCATATTCGGTACTGAGACGAAACAATAAAGATCTGAAGTTCTCTGAGTCTCTCAGCATCAGAATCATGGACAACTCCTCAAAGTGCTGCGCTTTCGATGCACCCATCTTGGATGAAGTCCTACCTCCGATACTATTCGTCGAATTCATTTTAGGCCTTATGGGGAACGTCCTCGCCCTCTCTATGTTCTTCTTCCACAGGGACACCTGGAAGCCCAATTCTATTTATCTTGCCCATCTCGCTGTGGCAGATTCAGTGGTTCTTTTCTGCCTTCCTTTCAGGGCCGACTACTACCGCAGGGGCAAGGATTGGGTCTACGGAGACGCTTTCTGTCGTATTTTGCTGTTCCTTTTGGCCGCCAACAGAGCTGCTGGTATATTCTTCCTCACTGCTGTCGCCGTGGACCGATACCTGAAGATCGTCCACCCTCTCAACCGCATCAACCGAATGGGTTTGACCTACGCCCTGTGGGTCTCTGTTGGCCTGTGGGGTCTCATCATAGCCATGACTGTCTACCTCCTATCAGACAAGCATTTCTACTATCGAAATAACCGCACGCAATGCGAGAGCTTCAACATATGTCTAGGTCGCAATGCATTGTCTGACTGGCACAATTCATTCTACATTATCCAGTTCTTTTTGCCCACCGGCATTGTCATCTATTGCACGGCTTGTATTACGTGGCAGCTGAAGAGTAAGACAGTGGACACACAGGGCAAAATCAAAAGAGCCGTGCAGTTCATATTAGCAGTTGCTGTAGTTTTCATTATATGTTTCTTCCCGAGCAATGTCTCCCGTATTGCCGTCTGGGTGTTGAAGAGCTGGTATAGTGAGTGCCAGTATTTCCGCGATGCAAATGTGGCTTTCTACACAACTGTCTGCTTTACCTACTTCAACAGTGTGCTCAATCCCATTGTCTATTACTTCTCCAGCCCAGCGTTCAGTGGATCTCTCAAGAAAGTCTACATGAAACTTCTAGGAAAGAAAATGGACGATGAGGAGGACGATGAGAAGAACAATCACAGTTCTGTTACAGTATCAGCTAATGTATCTTAAGTTAATATTCACTATGTAGTGTTGATGTTATAAAGTCATACACATTATAATTCATAATAATGTTTATTCAGATGTGAATGATAGCTGTTAATGTATATAGCCTAACCATCGATTTGTGACCTTCATAAACATTTAATATGCCCTTAACATTAGTCTGTTTATATAAATTAATTACCTACACAAATTACTTCACTAATACTTTAATAAATGTCTTCAACAGTCCCATAGCTTTGTCTGATTATTTAATTGTAAACATAGAAATATAGTAAAATTAACACTATATGGAAATATTCAAAGTTTTTTTTTTTTTATCAAATGTGACTATAATTTCTATTACTGTCTGAACCTATGTTGTTGTCATATTGTGCTGTATTTTCCTTTGATTAAAAATAATTAATGGATATTTTCACTTATTTACTTACAAACACGCATATTTTACTTAATACTTATTAAATTAGGATTGAAAGAATTTTTCTATGCTTTCATTTCTTAAAGCAAACATAGCCTATTCAATTTACAATAGGCTAGTTCAGGCAAGTCTTTGTTTTTGAGTGTATTACATCATGAATGTTGCTAATTATTATATTAGAATATTGCATTATAGTAGGCTATTATTAATATTGATATTAATTATATTGTATTAATACTAACTATATTGTTAATATCAATAATTATTGTTATGATTGTATAAAGTCATGTAGGCTATATACAATTTCTATTAATAATACTGAAATCATAACATGCGATATAAAATCACGTTTTCATTCAATGTTTCATAAACGTACTGTCTTCTTGACAAAAGGAGCTACCAAATGACAAACCCACACATTAAAAACAACCTTCGCAAGATTCCGTAAATTACTGCACGCTAATTACGCGAAGGATAAAACACGCCAAAAGAACAAAAGAGTTTGAATCGGGTCTCGCAGCTCTCGCTTGCAGTGTATTTGGCGCAGGCGCGCTGTATGCGGTGTGTGTGTGTGCGCATTGTGTGTGTGAACTGCCGGCGAGCTTAAAAATATTACCGAGCGGCGGGAATGTCTGGCAGGTCAGTGCGCGCCGAGACCCGGAGCAGAGCCAAAGATGACATCAAACGCGTTATGGCCGCTATTGAGAAAGTACGAAAATGGTAAGATCGCGGGAAAAAGCCCTGTGTTTGCTCCACTGGAGAAAAAAAAATGCGCTTGTGGGGGAGGAGAGAGAAAGAACAAACGAGAAGGACAGAGAGTGAAATTATAAGGGTCATTTTTGAGAAGTGAACTCGAGCGCACGCCAGGTGCTATGCGCTCACCCGACACCATGCACTAAAAAAAGGAATGTTTTGGAGGGATTTCAAAGGTTTCTGATGGAGATGAAGTGGGTTGAACCCAGAAGCCATTTCTCGCTGCAGTTTGGCGCACTGTAATGTGCAACATCTGTGTTTTGGGGATGAAAGGCTGGGTAAACTCACCTGTGCGCGCGAGAGTCACAGTCGCTGTAACACACAGTGAGTTGAAATGCAGCTCAGAGCCTCTTTACATCAAATAAAGCTGAACACATGGAGCGCTGTGGGGGCTGGGACGGGGAAGTGAGCGATTGCATGCCTGATATTTCATTAACAACATTAAAGCAACGTTTTAAAGATGTGGCTTTTAGACAAAGGATGTTATCTTTAGACATTTTACATATAAACCCATTTTTTTCTGCATTTATTTTGTTGCTTAAGAAAAATAATTCGGAGTGCAAGTTTTTGATATTATGAAGCACAACATTTTACCTAGCTTTTCTTGTAACCACAGGCATTTTTGCTTATATAATATTTTTGGTTCCATCCCTTTTTTTTATTTATTGGATATGACTTTTTAATATGCTCATTTTTTATATAATATCTCATTTTATTAGATATGTTATTTGTGTTTCATATTATTTTAAAAGTACTGCCATTGCAGAAAAATATATCAGGTTCATTTAAGTGTATTTCATTTTAGGTAAACAAAATCAGTAATGGCCTATTTACTTTTTAAATACTCATTCCTAGTCTTATTGTACAAAATTCATCAGTGTGTATTAATTACTGCAATGAATATATTTGGCTTTTTAAATCAGAATGTGATTTTCTCTTAAACAATCATAGGCCGTGTAAGCTATTGGATAATGCTAACCAGTAACCAAACAGCTATTTAGGTATTGAAGTTCTTCTTTTTGGGCTACAGATCTTTGTTTTAACAATTCACAGGGAGAAAAAATGGGTGACGGTTGGAGACACTTCACTGCGTATCTTCAAATGGGTTCCAGTGACTGAGCCAAAGTCAGACGATGTAAGTGTTAAGGTGTGCGACAACTGTGCATTCTTTTCTTTTTATGAAGTTGTAGTTCATTAATATTCTGTCTGACTTCTGAACAGAAGAACAAAAAAAAGAAGGGCAGAGAGGAGAAATATGGATCAGAGTTGACGACTCCAGAGAACAGTTCCTCTCCGGGAATGATGGACATGCACGGTCAGTCTCTTAACCATGCCAAGATTTGAATGTAATTTGACAGTACTGACTCTTAAATGACAAGCTGCGGTTTCCCTTATAGATGAGAACAGTAATCAGAGCTCAATAGCTGATTCCTCTCCAGTGAAGATGGAGAACAGTTGTAGCACGAGCCCGACACCAGAGGCCACTGCTGCTGCTCACGCTGATGGAAACAAGTGCAAGGCAGAACATACGCCATCCCCTGACAAAGGTACGAAAAACCACTCTGATCACATGAATACATTTCATGTTTACACACAAAAAAAAAAAAGTTGCTGAAAATGTACTCACTCTCAGGTCATCCAAGATTTAGATCTGTTTGTTTCCTCATGGGAACAGATTTAGAGAAATTCAGCACAACATCACTTGCTTCCCAGTGGATCTTCTGCAGTGAATGGGTGCCGTCAGAATGAGAGTCCAAACAGCTGATAAAAACATCACAAAAATCCACACTACTCCAGTCCATCAATTAATGTCTTGTAAAGTGAAAAGCTGCATGTTTATAAGAAACAAATCCATCATGAATGCGTTTTAACTTCCAAACTGGCCAAAATACAAGTCTTCTATCCATAATATGATTTCTCTAGAGAAAAAATCCATCTCCTGTTGTCCTCTCACATCAAACTCCACCCACAAATTTGTTTAGAACTGTTTTGGACTGATTTCTCTTGTAAACAGTGCTTGATCTGTGCATATTTCTCTCCTGATTCAGACCACATTACTTTTTCACTCGAGAAGGCAATTATTATGGATAGCAAACAGAATCTTAATGATGGATTTGTTTCTTACAAACACACAGCTTTTCACTTAACAAGACATTAACTGATGGACTGGAGTGGTGTGGATTACTCGTGGATTATTGTGATGTTTTTATCAGCTGTTTGGACTGTCTTTCTGACAGCAGCCATTCACTGCAGAGGATCCATTGGTGAGCAAATGATACAATGCTAAATTTCTCCAAATCTGTTGCAACAAAGAAACAAACTCATCTACATCTTGGATGGCCTGAGGGTGAGTACAGTTTCATAGAGACGGTATTCAAAACACTGCATCCAAGATCTGAAATATATGTGATGCATCACAACTGGATGAATCACAGTTGTGGTTGATTTTTTTTTTTTTTTTTTTTTTTTTTACAGGGAATTGTAACTCCACCCCTTCAGAGACCTCAACAAGCAAAAAAGATACTCAGTTACCAGGGGAGAAGGAGTCCCCATCAGACACCTCGACAAACACTCAGGTAAAAGCATCACTTACCTTCACGTCAGAAGAAAATAATCAAGGCTGGGAATGACTTGAGGGTGAGAAAACGTTTTGCTTTTTTGTGTTTTGTTAGGAAAGTGAAGATGGTTCCCCACCCACAAAGAAATGTAAAGTGGAATCATCTTCTCAGGACTTGGATAACTAAAGCTGACTAGTTTGCTCCCACGTTTCAAACACGTCACTGTCACAAACCAATGAGGAAATCTGACCCATTTAACAAACCTTCAAGTACAGCTTCACCTTCACCTTCTCACCTGGAGCGAACGTTTGCAGACATCACTGTGCCAGTGAACCGAGGTTGATGGCAAACTCTGACCTGATCCTGTGAGAAACCTGCAGCCTCGCTCCATCCAATTCATGCACGATATACAGCGTTAGTTTAACCGTAACGAGAGTGAATGCACTGCTTAGATTTGTCAAGATAAAAGATGGATTTGCTGCTGTGATCATCTTTGTTTTAAATTTTTTATTATTTAAATTAAAGACTCTACTAGTTGTTTTTCTAACTACTTTGCAGATTGTTGTATGGTTATAGTGCAGGTGTTTGATTTGTTTCTAGATTCTCTACAGGTTTGTGTGCCTTCTGGCTCCATGATGTGCGCTTTTTTTTTTTCTTTTCTTTTTTTGTGGCTTTTGTTTTTAAAGCTTTTCAAAGCATTAATGCTTTTTAAGGGGAGGAAGATTTTTTTTCTTGTTACACGTCAAAATGACTCGATATATACCTCATTTCCAAACCAGCTGAGCTGGAACTTAATTCTTGATTGATGGACAATAAATCCAATTCACTGAACACAATCTGGCAGTTTTTAAATGATGTCATTTTCAACAATAAATCCACTCTGACTTCAATCTGATGTAGCAACATACAAGGAACTCACAATGATATACTCTAGATACATTGGGACCATGTTTTCTTGAAATGATTTTGTCTTGTACAGTTGATTAATTTTGGTTTTATTTATTTCATCATTAGTGCTTGTTTTTAGCATATACAATTTGTTTTAATAAAAAATGTTAACTGATTTGGTTATGACTAGCCTATTTTTTGACTAGCCTACTACTTTTACCTTCATGCCTCTTTTGATCTAAGTATTTTAGAGATTTTTATCATTTAAAGATAGTCCTGGTAACAGCTAAACGTTTCGTTTTGAAAAGGCTAAGAATGTTTTCATATTTTATATATACCACAGATGTATTTTTCATATATTTACTCAATGTTGCATAAAAGTTATGGCGTTGTTAGCACGCCCCCTAACGACACATTGTCGCATTACCCCATTACCCCCGTACAAACTTACACTTGTATATCGTGCAGAAATGTTTTTGATACGAACATAATTTAAAATGTTCACCAAAAACATGGGTAAAAAAGCGAAAGTGAGAGATGGAGATCAAATATAAGACTTTTTTCACCACAACTAAGAATTCATATTGCATCGAGGCTATATGATCCTTAATAAACCTTTACCTGATTTTACCTGCAGGTAGCCTACACCTAAACGTTATAACATTTAGAACATTAGTCTTAAATGTTTTTAGTTAACTTTTCAAGAGTTTTTCTGATGTAATTCGTCTTAAGTATTTTACCTCAGATCCGGCGTCCTGTCATACTGCGCGCTCTTTTCAAGTTCAACGGTTTTTGATTATTTTTTTGTCTCGCGAGCTCGTTCAACAACTCTCTGCCATTCACAAAATAAAATGAGAATTATAATTTATTAGACAAACTTTTGGCAGACGTGGTAAATTCCCCTTTTTATATAAAAGGGACATTGTTAAAAAAAAATAATGTCACTTGTATTTTGGCCATAAACATACACTTCTAATTAGCAAACACCACTAATTATCCCTAATTAGGTTAGCAAAAAGCGTCAAATTTACATCAAATATGCTATTTTCGTTATTTTATGTGGGGTTCAGAATTGTCTCATCAGGCTGCATTTTTAAGGAACATGAATTATTGACCAGGCCCCTTCTGTTCTATTTAGGAGCTGTAGGACGTGTGATGGGATCTGTTGACCACCCTTGCGTGAAATTGAGAGACTGTGAGACCGGCGTTTCAAACTTTGGCTATAGGCACAGTTATAAAACTTTGAGATATAAATTTAGATGAAAGATCAAGACTGAAAGTCATAGGTGAAGTGGTTTTATTATGTAGGCTAATAATTGTATACAATGGATCACAGCAGTGACTTAAATACTGAATTTAACCCTCTATGGGATAAATGAAGAAAAGAAAATTGCATTTAAAATACAATATTAATGTTCCAACAAAATTTTATTTTAGTGATGTCAAATGACATCCCCTTCAACCAGTAAAATAAAAATTTATTAGCCATGTGCTTCACATTTTTGGTAACTAAGTAGTAAAGAAGGCATTAGCACATGTTAGGTCACATGCTCTTAAAGCTCCATATTGAGCTCATTTTAGACTACAAAATACATATAAATTCAAGTTATAAAAAATATAATTTTACATCCAAATGTGTTTTCTAAAGTTTTTTGTCATTTTTAATGCACTTTTATAAAAACAACAACTCAGAGACCAACAAATCTGAGCGTCATGCATAACTGACAAAGTCCTATTATGAGATGCATATTTGCTGTAGCTGGCACTATTGACCAGCATTGGCAGGCACTATAATAGCCTTTATGCATGTGTTTTAGGTTCATTTTTGGAAGATGGTGAGACAAATCTGTACTTATTTCAGAAAGTATTGATGATAGTGATATGAGTGCATCAGAAAATCAGGTTGTAGTAATAAAAGAAGTTGTTGAGGACCAAGGAGGATAGAAGCAATGAGGGTGAGGGCAGTGATGAAGAATAGGTTGTTGTGGAAGTCAGGCATTTGGGTACATTATTGTATGCCAGTTTGAAAGATGTGATCCATACAACAACCAGAGGTCAGGAAAGATGCCAATGTCTGTTGTCATTACTATACTGACAGACAGCAATGCTCCAGTGAATACAGCACAAGTCAACATCTACTTACATGTGGGATATACACTGAAAAAGAAGAGTCTTGTTGACTTCCACTTGTGCTACGATAATTTATTTGAAATTCCAAGATGAAACACAATGTTACTGTTGTTTGAATGCTTTTGAAACACTAAGACATGGTTTTCAGGCAGTGAATTTGCATCCGAATTTGTGTCATGTTTTAGACATTTTCGTTCCAGATCAAATATAGCAGCACAAGAAAAAAATTGAATGTTCATAAAGATTTTTTATGTTTTTTGAGACAGGAAGACCTTTTCACTTCTTTTAAAAAAGTGAAAAAGCATTTGATCGTGTGTGAGATGTTTCAGACAATTTGGCAAAAATAATTTACTCTAATGGGAAAATGTCAGTTATAAACGATGGATTCCTAAAATAAAGGTCAAAGGTCAGATGAAAAAAAAACAACAAATTTTGGAAAATGATTTTACTCCTAAATATGTAAAATATAAAGCCAATTATTTTTTAAGCTGTAAATTCACAATTAGTCCTATAGAGGGCTAAATTGTGGCTATAACTGTCCTTACGTCGTTCATGAAATGTTTAAAAGGTTTTCACAAAAACATGGTCAGAATCAATGTGTAGTCAGAAAGCGGCGCAATATATCCAGACAGACAACGACACAAGAACAACCTTTGAATGTTTGTATTGAGTTCAAGTGAATATACAGTACATGAAACAGTACAATAGTTAAAGACTGTCACAATATTTCAGTAGAAACAGACCATATATTTGCAATGAATGCAAAATTTTCTGATCAAATTCATTTAAATCAAAGGGGAATAATCATGAATATTACACATTTAATATAATCTTGCGCACCATTTCATTGCGGGTTACCAATTCTAACACTTGCAGTTTATTAGGTTGCTAAATAAACTGTTAATATTACAATCAATAATAAGAGATACAATATGATCTTGTGCTTAAAAATTGTGCTTTAGCAAAGGTCTGTTCACACCAAGTTAGAGGTGACTAAATTATATGGAATTATAAAATATTTGGAAGCCACTTTTTGCACCAAAATAATTCTACACTGTTTTTTGATGCAGAATCTTCTTCATTCTCTGAAAAAAAGTCTGGATACCTGAAGTAACTGTTTGGCATTTTATTTCATCAATCTTGAATCCGTACACAAAAAAAAGATTCAATCTTAAAATCTTGCCGTGCATTTATTTTACGCCAAAAAAGTTGGACTTGGTGTGAATAGGCCCCAAATCTACAGAACATACCATCGAAATACACACAAAAAGCCATTCATATGACAATATTATATGTCTGACGTTTAACAGTAAAAATAACTTAGTTCCAAACAATGGCAGTTAAACTCATGTGCTGTATACATTTAAAGTGAGAAGTGCAATAAGTTAATAGTGGTTAGCTTCAGCTTTGTTTGGTGCACTTGTACTGTTTTGAATCTGTGATAACAGTCTGTTACGAGCTCTTCAAGCTGAAGTTTGTAATTTTGTTTCATTAAAATAACTTTATTAAAATCTTCCATCCTGGTTTAATATGCAGAGACGACTGTAAGTAGACCATTCGTAGGGCGAATTACTGAATAGTGCAACAACCGTGGCTATGTTCGGAGTAGCATACTACATACTACAGTATGTATACTGTGCATAGTATGTATAATTTCTGTATGCATAGAATACCTGGCAGTATACAATCAGATCCCGTAATGCAATGTGCTCGGCATGAGTCGATTCAACATGAGTAACGAATAAGCTGAAATTAAAATCCACTATAATTTTAATCAAAATTTAGCTTAATTTTTATTGTTGCATAATGCGTACCATTTCACATACTATCTAAAAAATAGTGGGCAGTATTCAGTGTATACTGACTAGTGTGCTAGTATACCAATCCGAACACAGGCTACAGCTTTGCGGCGCTTTCAAAACATTGCTGTTTGTTTTGTGCATACTGAAATGTCAGCTTCTGACTCAACCAATGGGTTGACTTTGGGGTGGAGCTACAATAGTAGAGAAAGGAAAACCTGTTTGGAAACAGTCATTATTTTTGCAATTCCATTTTGTGCCAATAGAAATTACACACAGCAGCTTTAAATACACTGCAAAGTATCGCTAAACCGTTCCCAATTTTCTTGCTGGTAATTCATCATTAGATCAATCAACACATGACAGTGAAAAACGTACGAAACACACAAAACTGTATTGATAACACAGAAATATCTCTCGCCTTCATAACATTCAAATTCCATAAATGCAGCATACCTTAGCCTTCATTTGGGCGGATTCATTTAGGGAATGTACAAGAGGTTCGAATGTATATATGCTGTGTACAAAAATAGCGTATAATCTGGTTGAAAGCGAACTGTGCATAGCCTGCTCACAGGCCGAGGGCTTGTGGGGAAGTTCAGAAGGTTTGGTCATCGTTGCAAGAGTCTGTCCAGTGACCGAACGCTTCACAGATGTCGCAGTACGGTCGTTCACCGCTGCGGCTCCCGTGGTATGTGGTGTGTGGAGGCGAGTCTGGGGATTGCGTTTGTGTGGGACAGTCCTCCGTGTCGTGCAGGTCGAAGCAGTCGCAGATGTCGCAGAAAACGCGTGGTGGGGCTTTCTTCTTCTTTTTGACCTCACCGAGACTTGAGAGACAGAGGATAAAAAAAATGGTATTTTTTGTAAATCTTGTGGGAAGAATAATAATAGCAACGAAGATGCAAGTAGTGCAATGCTTGTCAAGTATGTACAACATGACCATGTGCCAGGGTTATTACAGTTAACAGAAACATTTCATTTTCATTTAGTTTAACTTGATGTACTAAAACTGAAATAAAAATTTATAAAAACTATAGACATTTAAAAAAAATTAGGGTAATGACAAAAACACCCAACAAAATTACTAAAACTAAACTAAAAATTTAAATGGAAAATATAAAATTAAAAATTAATAAAAATATTTAATTTTTTTTTTGTCTGCTAGACCAGTGGTTCTCAAAGTGTGGTACTAAGGCTCCCTCTAGTGGTACGCAGAGGAATCCCTAAATTAAATATAAATTAATGTTAAAACACAATACATTTCTATTTCATCTTTATTTGAGTAAAGCTGTTTTGGTTTTTTTTACATTAAAGTACAGTACAGTTTTTATTTACTTTTAGGTACAACACATTTTAATTTAAACATTAAGTTTTTTTATTTACCTGTTTGTAAGCACTGTGCAGTGTTAATGTTCAAACTGTGTATTTACAATGTTAAAGTGGCTGACAATAATAAATATTCTTTTTAGGAATAAAACTGCCACGTTTTTTAACTGTGTAGAGCAGTAGCTGAATAGTTAGGCCTACTACGCTACTGTATTTTAATGTTGGTCATTATGGTGGTACTTGGAGAGCCAAATATTTTCTGAGGTGGTACTTGGTATAAGAAGTTCGAGAACCACTGTGCTAGACAAAAAAAAAAAAAACGTCACGATGTCAAAACTCAATTGGACTCACTCATCATTTTCATCATTTCCGTTGAACTCAGCCAATGCCATTTTCTTCAGCTTCACCTTCAGTTCTTCATTCTTCCTCTGGAGGTCCACAATGACTGAGTTCAGGAAGTTGATCTGATCCATGCAGGAAAAGATGGCAGAATTTAGAAATTTATACATATATCCTAAAAACAGAATCCAAATATAGAGCAGAAGAGTTTTACCTGTCCCTCAGCAAACTCTTTCTCTTCTCTCAGTTGGTCTATAGCAGCATCACCTACAGGTGAAACAAACAAACAGAAATTCAGGTCAGTGAGAAAAGCGCTGAATGTCTATGTTGGAATTAAGGAAGATTTGTTAATTCGTTTTAGTTTTAGATTCATTTTTCATATTGCAAATGGAAATAAAAATAGTAGTATGGTATGTATTACTCATACTACTTCCATTCCCAGTGTAACAAAATTTAAAGCAAAAGCAACTGTCGTTTTTAACAAATATGAAGACATTTTTATTTATAAAATTGGAATAAAAATAGAACAAATTTTTATGATAACTTTGATGAGAACTGAATCATTGATCAAATAATGGCAGGCTTGGTGAGCAATAAACTTTTTCCAAATATTACAAAATCTTTCCCCAAACTTTTAAATGATGAATTAAATGTGAATTAAAGTAGCTGGCAATATACAGTATACAGTACAGAATGCAAAATGCTGTCACTCCGTTCCAAATATAAATATACGCTGACAGACCTGAACTGACTTCCTCTCCATTCCCTGTCTGCCGGACCTCCAGCTTTTGCTCCAGGCTGTTCACTCGGCTCTGCAGCTGGGCTTTGTCCCTCTCTAGAGACGTCACAGCTGACTGGAGTGTCTTGGCCATGGCATTTTCCACACGAAGCACTGCAATCTGGAATGAAAATTATTTTTTCCCTTAAGTGCCAACAATACAAAGTTTAATATAAAAAGAAAAAAATAGGACCAACTGCTTTAGACAGCTTTAGTGTTTTGATATGAATTTAATCTACTAGAAGCATTCTTTTTATATAAGACAAATTCAGTCATAGTTCACAGTGAATAAAACATACTTTGAAGAATGATCCAGAGGTTTAGTAAGACTTAAGAAATCCAAGAGTCAAAGTTCTTACCTCATTTCGTAGTGTCTCTAGCTCTTTGTCTTTATCAGAAATCATTGCATTGGAGTTCTCACTGTGAGGACAGACAAGAGCTCATTGTAACTGGTTGGATTTACAGTCATGTTACAAAAGCCATATGCACTCGGAGAACATGCATAACACCATCTCTCAATGGAGCTCCAAAGATTAAAAGCTTACAGAAAAACATGAAAAAAATGAACAGATATCCAGTGGGACTGCGCAGTATTTTTAGGGTGGAGGAAAACAATAGATCTGAAGCCAAAAACTTTTTTTATTTGAGCTTTTCAACTAAACAGCACTCATGGAATCAGATCATCTCTCTAGATGTGGAAATCTTGGTCTATCATAAGACACAGATCTGTAAAGAACGTGTACTGACAAGCTTTTTTGAAAGCCTTCATTTCCCACGAGATGAAATGACATTTAAAGCCTCCGGAGTGCATGTGATCTCAAATCCAGCTCTCTTTTGAACAATTACTAAGACAGAGCTCCATTAAGCACCATCAAAAGCATCTGTGACATGCTGTTTATAACCACAGATAATAAATTTGGGTTTTGAAAGCTTGTGAAGATATATAAAGGAATAGTTCATCCAAAAATGAACAGTTGCTTACAATGTACTCACCCTCAGGCCATCCAAGATGTAAATTAGTTTTTTTCTTCATCAGAACAGATTCGGAGAAATTGAGCATTACTTCACTTGCTCACCAATGGATCTTCTGCAGTGAATGGGTGCCGTCAGAATGAGAGTCCAAAAAGCTGATAAAAACATTACAATAATCCACACCACTCCAGTCCATCAATTAATGTCTTGTGAAACAAAAAGCTGGATTATGGAGTATTTTGGCCTGAAGCAATGGTTTAAAGTTATAACACCTTAAGGAATTGTTTATTGCAAATATGCAGCTTTTCACTTCACAAGATGTTAACTGATGGACTGGAGTGGTGTGGATTATTGTGATGGTTTTATCAGCTGTTTGGACTCATTCTGACAGCATCCATTAACTGCAGATGATCCATTGATGAGCAAGTGATGTAATGCTACATTTCTTCAAATCTGAAGAAACAAACTCATCTACATCCTGGGTGACCTGAGGGTGAATAAGCTTTAAATTTTTGCTTTTAAACTTCCAGTTGAATACTTCCGTCTTGATTTGATTGAATGAACTTAATACTGAATCAAAGACATGCGCTTACCTCTCTGTAATCTCCATCTGGCTAGTCAGAGCTTCGCTGTCAATCTGCCAAAAAAACAAAAAAAAACACGATACATGATAACTCAATCCCTCAAACTGATGGAGAACGTCACAGGGCAGCACATTTTAGAAGAGCTGACAGGAAACGTCTAAGGAAAGATGCAGACAGATGAACACCTTCTGCTGCGCGTGGACGTCCAACTCCTGAGCCAACGTCCCTTTCTCGTCCTGGAGTGACACCTGTCTCTGAGACTTCTGATTGGCTGACAGTTTTAGCTCCTCACTACACAGAGAGAGAGATAAGGAAAGAGTTAATGCCTATACTATCAAACCGGACTAACATACTCACATACTAGTATTTGCAGTATGTGAATTTTCTGTGTGCATTTAACACCTGGATGACCTACACTATCATTCAAACGTTTGTGGTCTGTAAGATTTTAAGACTTTTATTCATCAAGGACACATTAAATTGATCAAAAGTGGCAGTAAAATCATTTATAATATTAAAAAAGAATTCTAATTCAGACAAATTCTGTTTTTCTGTTTTTTACTTTCTATTCATCAATGAATTCTGAAGAAAATTTATCAAGGTTTTCACAAAAACATTAAGCAGCACAACTGTTTTCATTTAGAATAATAATAAATGTTTCTTGAGAAGCAAATCAGCATAACAGAATGATTTCTGAAGGATCATCATGTGACACTAAAAAAATGAAGTAATGATTCTGAAAATTCAGCTTTACATCGCAGGAATAAATTACATTTAATATACATTTAAAACATATTCAAATAGAAAATAGTCAAGATTAAAAAATTTAAATAAACATATTTCCATGTAGCATACTATTGATTAGTATAATATTCTGCAGCATATAGTACATATACTATGCAGTATGTAATGTGAGCAGAGTCAAAAACAAATTCTGAGCATAAAATACTGTTTTTTGGTTGTTGTTGTTTTTGTTTTTTTTTGTATTTCTGTATTTTTGCATTATAATGCACAGAGATTTTCAAGTTCTTTTTGATGGCAGTGACAACAAGCCCTCAAACCTTCAATCCACCCTGACGTCAATCCTATTATGATTTCCTATTTTCCTCTCAAGGCAATGCACATTGTTTAATATGTCATCTTTCCTTTCCATCACGACCCGTCAGCGGTTACGACATTTCAAAGACCAAGCGCTTGACAAATATCAGCGTTTGGTTACAAAAGCGGTAGTAAAAACGTGAGCTCAAAAAATAAATAAATAAATAAATAAATAAACACACACTTCAGAAAGGTCACCGTCATCCTCCTCATGTGTAACGAATGAGCCAATCTATTTTTACCCAGGGTGCATTATGATGCAGGAATAAATCAAATCATGCACGCTCAAAACTCAAGCAGAAAATCAAGGTGAAGTCTCTAAATTATAAGAACAAATGCACCGTCGTAAAAAACTACAACCTATAAGAGCCCCACAAATTCAAAAAGAATATTCTGTGTTTAATAAAGCTTAACATCTTTTTTTTCCATAAAGGAAAGAATACCAAAAAAAATATATTAGTGTAAGCTACACTATGATACATATTCATGAGCATCAGAAGATCAACAGAATGTTATGAAAGGAACGCCATGGGATCTCACGTGGAGTCGAGACCATTAGACAGGCGGAAAACAGCAGCTGTAGCTGGAAAGATGCGGTTACGTAAAACTCCCTGGAGGAGAGAAGCTCACTTCTGAAACGTTCGGCTACGAATATCTTCAGCACATGAGTTCAAAAGAGGCTCCACATGGGTACCTGCTTGCATCACTGGAGCCGTCACTCGCTGGACGCGCCAATCAACCGCGGCTTGAAGGAGAGTGTCGGATCAGCTCGAGTTATAAAGGCTTTGAGATTCGCTTTGTGGAGCTTCAATTCAGAGTCAACATGAATTCAGAATGGACCTCACTAGATTTTACACCACCAGAAATGTTCATTGTGGTTGTAAAATATAAAAAATGAAACCGTTTTTATTCGAATTTTTGAAATATTTATGTATTTTCTCTCTTATTTTTCAGTTTCTGGTGTATACAATCAGGTTCTACCCTACATTTTTTGTTATTGATTATCCTGATTGTGAAATTCTTCAAGCCAGATTCAAAAGCTCTTTGTGTCAGAACATGTGCATTATGCTTGTTATTCAAAAACTGAGGTAGAGTAATTTTGCAAACAAATAAAAAAATTAAATGGAAACATTTTCAAAATTGAAAAAAGGCATTTTTAAATAAATGTAAGTACATTTTTAAATTAAAGCATATCCAAATAAATAAATTGTGCTATGAAAACTGAAACTTTTTTTTTTTTTTTTTGGTATTTTAAGTATTTCTCTCTTAAGCGAGTGTCACCAAACCCTCTTATTTTTTAAACACTTTCATATAGAGACACTTTTCATCATCCATTCAATTACTGACGGATCAAATCAGGTTCTGCCCTATATTTTTCTTATTGATTATATTGAATGTGAAATGCTGCAAGCCAAATTCCACCTCTTACTGCACGTGAGCAGAACCGCTCAACGTGTCAGAATGTGTATTGTTGTTATTCAGAAAAAAAATGAAAAGTAAAAATTATGAAATATTTTTGGAATTTATTTATTATTTTTTCAGCAGGTGTCACCGACACCCTCTTATTTTTCAAAAGCTTTCTTACAAAGACACTTTTCATCATCCAGTCAATTCCTGATGTATTAAATCAGGTTCTGCTCTACATTTTTTCCTTATTGATTACACATGATCACAACAGCTCAGAACACGCACATTACGCCTGCTGTTATTCAGAAATCAAAGCTGTTGTGACCACGTGGACTTGTGATGTCATTCTGTGACTCACAGATCTAATTTAATCACCACAATGACGCCAACATGGTACTTAACTGACTAATTAAGATCAAGATCCTTTATAGCTCCAACTAAGCAGACAATTAATGTAAAAAGATGCAGTTGAAAGATGTTAAATGGCGCTCATTTGTTGCAGCTGTTGTTCAGTGGTCAGCAAACGCAAACTAATCCATGTGAGGCTGGATCATGTCATTTCCTCTCCTCGCTATTATTTCCAGTCCTCTCACTACTATCACTATCGATGAAAGTGTCAAAAAGTCCTAAATAAATAACGAAACAGTCAATGAAGAGAAAATGCATGGGTGCATGTCAGCAGGAGACTCACATTTCTTTGCGGAGGCTGACGATGCTCTGTGTTTCTGAACTCAGCTGCTCCTGATACTGAGAGTTCTGCTGCTTCAGGGCCTCAAGCTGGTGGACGAGATAAAAGACAAATAAATCAAGTGAAAGAAAGAGGTTTTAGGAAAAGCCATTTTGGACAAAACATAGTGGGGTGAATGTCATGAAACCTTTCAAGAACATGTATTTTGCAAATTGCTTAAGGACTATTTTAGCATGTCTTTTCTTGGGTTTTTAAATTATTTTAATGACAATCAAGCATACTCCATTTCAAATTCTCATTACCATAAAAAAATATCTACATTTCATACTTGCAATGTTAAAAAAAAAAATATATATATATATATATATATATAAGAATAATAATTATATATATATATATATATATATATATATATATATATAATTACTGTGTAAATATTATTTAAATTTACATAGTGTATTTCTACATAATGGTGGCATTTGTTGTACTTTTTAACTCAAGTTTCCGAAGGTGACTTATGGTTCTAAAACTGGTTTTAAAATCATAATTTGCTTCTGATATTAATAATTTATAGTGTATTTCTACATAATGGTAGCATTTGATGCACTTACTTTACTATATGCTCATTTGCACAAAATATCTTTATTATAGTATTTTTCTAAAATGTCAGAAATGATCATTACCTAAAACTATTTTTTTTATTTTCATTAATAAAAAAGCAGAAACAATATAGAAAAATATAGAAATTTAGAAATTTCAACTATAGAAAATTTGAAATTTTGCCTCAACAACTAAAAGAAATAAAATATGTTTAAGTACTAAAATTATTAAAACTAAAACATTAAAACAGCTAAATAGTAATATTTAAAATGACAAAAGGACATAAAATGACTGAAACACAAAGTAACAGAATAAAAACTGAAAATATAAAAATAAAAGCTAATTAAAATGATCAATAAATACCAAAATATATATATATATATTACTAAAATAACACTGGGTATAAGGCATTAAATTGTCATGAAATAATAATGTGATTATGCACAAAGGTGTTCTGGGTGTTTTTTTAAGCATCTTTTTAATGCCCAAAAATTGTAAAATCAGACACCCCTCGTCAACTAGATACACACTGAAGTACTAATTATTTCTGTAGCATAAAAATTGCAAGTTAAATGCTAAAGTTTAAAACTAAGAGTTAGAAATGGGAACAAATACATAATCCTAAGCAAGAGTAATAATAGTGATGCTTGCTTTAGCAAACACCTCTAAAAATCAAGCGAAAAAAAAAAACTGTTTAGTACAATCGATGAGAGCAAAGAAGATACAAAGAAGATCACATTTCGGAGTAATGCATACACAACAAATATTTAGAAAAGCATGTCAGACCATCACATCTGGTGAAGTCAGAGTACTGTTCCCACGAGACCCATAATTCAGTCCCATCACACCGGTGCTGGCTCACTGTGAGTAACTGGTCTGCATCAGACTGAAGCGTTAATTACACTCTTCAGCACAAACGCCCACAACTGGCCGAGCCGATAATTAATATCATCTACATGCCAAGAACCAACATCAGCAGAGATTCGCCTGTGCTGATATCTCTGAGTGATTCAGTGTTTACATTCAGAAAGCCTGAGAGAATTACACTGTCGTCAGTGAATGAAATGTCATCAAACAAATATTTCATTCACACTCAGACACGTGAAAACATTCTTCAACACAATGTCCACAGCTTAACATCTATCTCTATTACTCACAGAAATAACACGCAAGACATACAGTGACACAAAGTATTTTCTTTCTTTTCTGTGCATAAAAAAATGTAAAAAATTGTGATGCATATAGGAATAGCTGAAAATTATTTTTATGCTAATTACCAATATCCAACATTATGGCCAATATCGGAGGGAAAAAAAATGCCACCGAAATTCAAAATGGGGGGAAAAAAATAAATGCCCTGTAATAAATCCTTTTTATTTGTTATATCTGATATTTTTCTCAAATTTCTCTTATAAGCCTTACACATTATTGCCAGGTGGAGAATTTAATTCAAAGCAATAATTTAAATATAAATTCAAATATCTGTTTTATGGTTATACAACTGTTTATAAAACCTTATGTTATTATCATATGGTTATTATTTATGGTTATAAAAAAGTATTTTTCTCAAATATCAGCAAAATATCCTGTAATGTTTGGGAAAAGCAGTGTTGTTATTGTTAACTAAATCTAAAACTAAAATTCTTACTTAAACAAGAAATACATATAAATATTAGCTGAAAAACTTAAATACAACTAAATTAACACTAAAAATTAATAATTTATCGTACTTATTCAGATGGGGAATTTATTTTAATGTGTTGACTGAATTCAAGTGTTTTCTGGTTATAAAACTGATTATAAAATCATAAATTTGCTCCTAAAAATAAATTCTAGGAACTTAATATTTTAACTTAATTAAGTTCATTTCTGACACTGGTCGAAATTCTAAATCAATACATTGGGAGAAAAAAACAACAACAACAACAACAAACAGCGCTCACATTAAAACTCCACTTCTAAATGGTTCAAATGCAATCAGGCACCTAAACTAAATAGGAAAATGAATTTAAATAGGAAGAAATAAGCCCACTTATTATCTAGTTTCAATATCATCCTAACCCAGTTGTAATATTTAGAAAAATGCTAACATTGCTGAATACCAACATGGTCACCGATATACAGTATCATGCATCCCTACAAAGAAGAGCACTACAGAAGAGCAATCTTTACCTGGCACAGAGAGCTATAAACGCTGCCCGTGTAGTTCTGTTGGAGTGCTGTCACATCCATGCTGCTGTATCTTTCCTGTTTTTTCCAAACAAATGTGCCCTATCAATAATACATCCCCCTACGGCCCCCTGCAGCGCTTCACTGGCGTTCCAGCACACGCTCACGTTTGCGCAAACACACGCTCTGAAAAGCATCACACAGGGCAGCTTCATTATGTAAGGACGACAAGCCCCGCCCCTCTCGACATCCCCCTGCTGTCCCCGCCCCCTGCTTCTGCTGTTCTCCGTCATCTGCCTGTTCTCGTCCTCAATACTCATTCATCCTATATTAGCTGTTTCTACATGATGATACATGTTTGTCTCTGGTGTCATCTGAGAAATGAAAATCCTTGCATGAGCAAAGCCTCTCTTATCTCTTTATTTTATGAATACATATATAAACAGATTAAAATGATTCTGAAGGATATTGTGACACTTAAGCCTGGAGTAATGATGCTGAAAATTCAGCTTTGCATTACAGGAATAGATTACATTTTAAAATATATTCAAATAAAAAACAGCTATTGTAATAATATTTCACAACATTACTGTTTTTACTGTATTTTTTCTCAAATAAATGCAGGCTTGGTGAGCATATGCATGAAAAACACTTCCAAACCTCTAACTTTTGTACAGTTGTGTATTTTTTTAAAGCTGCAGCACAGGATGTGCAAGAGACTTCAATCCTTGAATGACACAAAAAAAGAATGAAATTCAGGCTAAACTAAATTAGCTCTGCTTTTTTAAACCTTAAGGGGACAAAAGTCCAAAATGAGGTCATAATAAGGTTGTCTTTTTCAATACAGAAACCAAAAATACTTTTAAAGGGACAGTTCAACCAAAAATTTAAATAATTCACTCACACATGTCGTTTCACAACAAAAAAGAACTTTTGAAAAATCTTCATGCTCCTTGTTTTCATATAACATCAGGTCATAGTTACAAATAAGTAGTCCATATCACTTGTGTGCTAAAATTCAAAGTAATTTGATATCTTTGTGTAAGAAACAGAGCAAAATTTAAGTAAATCTCCTGTGTCATAACACACAAAGTTACTGTATGCCTCCAAAAGAGTTGGAATATAGTGCAAAAAGAAGCTTGAGCATTCACCAAAACTCAATTTGTGCTCTATGAATCATATGTGTTTAGAACAACACTCTTAAAAATAAAGGTTCCTTATTGCATGGTTGAAAATGAAAATGAATTTTCAGCTGAATATTTTCAGTTGCATCAGTGCATCACAAACGAACACCCAATATAACCACTGCAGGTCAGTCAATATAATACAGATGCTGAATTCGATTGAGAACCAGTGATATAAGAAGACCTGTTACGCTTTCACGCAGTCTTACCGTATGTGAAAAGCACAACCCCAGGAGGCAAGTCTCCTCTGATAAGTGCAGGCCGTTGGGGTGATTATGTAAAGCCACGTATGAGCGAACTGAACATGCTTTACATGCAGCCTGCAGGCGGTCAGATGTAGAGGACTCATGCATGAATTAACAGTGTGTCTGAACCATTATGTCAGTAAAAGTACAGTTACACAGTGAAAAATCTCTGCTCGCCTCTGAAGCAAACGTGTTTATTCAGCTACAAATGCTAAATATGTTTTAATGTTGCTACTGGCATGTTCAAATGCATTTTTATTAGGGCTGCACAATTAATTGAATTTCTAAACGCAATTACAATTATAGATGCCACAATTACGTAATCGTTCAAAAAGGCAATAATCGTTCAAAGTCCACTTATGTTATTCTGAGCGCTTAAGATGTGTTTTTTTTTTCTTTCTACGGGTTATCTTAAGGGTTTTCCATTGTTTTAATTATAGTTTTAGTTTAACATTATAATACCATGCATATATTTTTATAATTTAAAGAAGAATCCAATCCAATGAATAGCTGACATTTGAGGCTTAATACTATAGAAAAATCAATAAAAGTTTTTCCATTTAAATGTATTCAACTTGTTTATTTTCATATAAAAATATGACATGCAGTTGCTTCAAACAATGGTATAAACATCATTCAATGTAAATTGTGTTAATCATAATTAATAATCGCAATTACAATTTCAAGCAAATAATCGACAATTATGATTTTTGTCATAATCGTGCAGCCCTAATTTTTATGATGATTACTGTTGTCTGCTAAGGTGACATAATGACTTAACTAAGGTTAAGTGATTTGAACAAACTCATAACACTAAGTATTAAACTTTACCGTACACAAGTGCTACTGTATGGACATGAATACCTCAAATCATGTGGTCTGTGAAGGAGATCCAGTGAGCAACCGCCTAGCAATCACCCAGAGCACCCTAGCAACAACTCATGACATCCTAGCAACACGGAGGTGACTTCTGAACTGGTAGACACTAATTCAAATAACTCAATTAGTCACACCCTTCCAAGTCCCTTTTAGACAGCAGATACGACCTGACAGTAACCATGAGTCACTGTTTATCTTCACGATATAAAGAACAAAGTATATTTACCTCCTCCTGCAACTCCTTATTCCTCTTCGTCATCTGCTCCTGCTTTTCACCAGACTGTAAACTCTGTTAGAGTGAGAGAAAACCTCTGGTCACTCATGTGCCATTTGACCAACATGCTCAAATATAAACTAACATATAAAAGCTTGGGGTTGGTATAAGATTGTTTTTTCAAAGAACTCTCTTCTGCTCACCAAGGCTGCATGTATTTGATCAAAAACCCAGTAAAAACAGTAATATTTTGAAATATTACTACAATTTAAAAAAACTGCTTACTATTTAAATATATTTTAAAGTGTAATTTATTCCTGTGATGCAAAGCTGAATTTTCAGCATCATTATTACTCCAGTCTTCAGTGTCAAATGATCCTTTGACCAACCTGGCAATATTTTAACATGGCAAAATACCATATTCTCAGGAGCTATTGTTATCACTGTGAAATCATAATACATAAACATGCAATCAACTTCAAGCTGTGTAAAATAACTAAATTATGGCATTTCAGAAACTACAGTAAACACCTACTGGTTAAAAGTTTGGAGTAATTAAGATTTTACTCTCTTCTATTCACCAAGGATGCATTTATTTGATCAAAAATACAGTAAAACAGTAATACTGTGAAATATTTTTGTAATTTAAATTAACGTTAATTAAACTTAAAAATGAATATACTAAAATATATCACAAAAATGTAATTTATTCCTGTGATACAAAGCTGAATTTTCAGCATCGTTACTCCAGTCTTCAGTGTCACATGATCCTTCAGAATCATTCTAATAGGCTACAAATAACAATACCATCTTAATCTTACCCACCCCAAACGTTTGAGCAGTAGTGTATAAAACAGCAGGAGCTACTGGGCATGTGTTTTAAAAATGTCATTCAGTCACCTGGGTTTGGTCTTTGAAGGCTTTCAGTTCCACAACCTGCTGTTCCAGCTCAGCACTTCTCTCTGCGATTCTGTTCAGCTCCCCTTCTGCTCGGCTCAACTTCTCCTTCAGCTCCTTCATCTGAAGCTCTCTCTCTTCACCCTTCGCCTGTTCCTGCTGCTGCCGGACGGCCACATCCCTCTGCACGTCCTCCTTCTCCCTGGACACCTGATCCAACTTCTCTCTCTGCATTTTAATGTCCCTTTCCATTTCTGCCGCCGAACAGAAGTAGTCATAGAGGAGCTCATGTAGCAGTATTTGTGCTAAAATGATCATTTTCTCCAAACTTTCACACAAATTGGACTACTGAGCAAGTAAAAGTGTGCCGTTGTGAATTATGGCTCCGCTGGGAATGGCTGGTTTATCTCATGAACATGCAAAAACGACGTTGCAAAGCTGTTCACGTTGGCGCAGGTTCAAATGACAGGGATGCAAATTTATAAATGCTCAGATGCTGAACGGTATGGCATTTAGGTGCGTTTGATGAGTCTTGTTTTGCTTACCTTGCATGGCTAGTGTTGCTTTATTATTGTCCTCTGCTGCTGTGTCAAGTTTCTGCTTCTGAAATCAAACATAAAGAATTGGTACAACAGCTTGACCAAAAAAGGAAAAAAAAAAAAAAAAAAACCTTTCAAAAATTTCACCCATTTATTCACACAGAAATTGTATATAAATGTGGTTTACTTTCATAATTGATAATTAATGTTATATAATTCAAGTTCTTGGTGATTTTATCATATTGCTATTGCCGCTTCACATAAAGCCTAACATACCTATTTACCATTGTAAAAATCACTGTAATGTATGGCCTCTCATGGCATATTGGCTTAAAGGACAAGATTTTGTAATGATATAACACTTAATTTTAGAGAAATGTATCCATCCACAGGCACATCTAAATAATTCAATACCATAAAAAGCAGTTATTAGACCACCATATGGGCTGGAGGGAGCACAAGATACAGAAACCTTTCAAAATACATAGCGCCATTATATGAAATAGAAAACAGGTTTTTAGGTTAGTAAATAAGCAGTATTAGTGTTGAATACCAGATCTTGAAGCTGCTGCTGGAGGGATGTTTTCTCCTGTTCAGAGGCGGCGAGTTTCTGCTGGAATATGAGCACTTCCTTCTGTCTGTTTTCCAATTCAAAGTTCAGCTCCTTGATCTATAAGAATGCAGAGAATACAGTGATCAATTCTAATGATGCAAATGTTTTCTGATGTACAGTAACATGTCATAATGCATCTTGTTTAGATGGATTCGAGGGGGTGAATGGACCTTTTTGTCTTGTAATGGAGGTGAGGCTGATCCCACAGTCTCGGCCCGGAGAGTTCTCAGCTGAAGATGCAAATCAGACACCTCCTTTTCCAGCTCCATGATTCTGGAGCGCTCGGACACCGTGGCCACCTACAGTGGGACACAAGACTTCATCAACCGCTTAGTGACCAAACCGGGCGACTGAAGCCATTATACGTAAACTAGATATTTTCTGCATGAGAAACATCTACTATTTTCTCATTAATTTAATTTTCTAATCAAATTTGATCCATTTCAGATTCACATTATGGTCATGTGGGAAATTTTTTTAAGAAAAATCATCACGCATGTACTATCATTCAAAGGATTTAAAAAAAAAAAAAATTAATACTTTTATTTAGTAAGACTGCATTCAAATGGATCAAAGGTGACAGTAAAAAAAAAAAATCATTTTATATCTTGCGATTTTGATTTTTTTTCAAAAAAAAAAGTTTTTTTCTCAGAATTTCTTCCAAGCAATATAAAAATAAGTTACCTGTGACTTATCATCTCATCTCATATTTCTGCCTTTTCTTCTCAGAATTGTGAGAGTTTGTATCTTGCATTTGAGCAAGATAGTTGTATTGAGCATAAATACAGCAAATTCTGCAGCAAATAGTGGAAACAAGCTTCCATAGTTTTTAATATTGATAATAACAAGAAATGTTTTTTGGCGGACAGCAAATCGGCATATTAGAATGATTTCTGAAGGATCATGTGACACTGAAGACTGAAGTACTGATGCTGAAAATTCAGCTTTGCCTCACAGGAATAAGTTACATTTTTAAATATATTCAAATAGAAAACAGTTTTTATATTGTAATAATATTTCACAATATTACTGTTTTTACTGTATTTTGGTCAAATAAATGCAGCCTTGGTGAGCATAAGAGATTTCTTTCAAAAACATTTTAAAAATCTTACTGACTCCAAATTTGAACAGTAGTGTAAACCTACAAATATACCTATAAAATGCACTTTACACTTTAAATCATATATTTTCCCAAATTAAATTAGGCTATTTAGAATCATGATGAAAATGTGTTTAAATGTCACGAAAAACTACAGGGACCTAAAAAAAATTAGAACTGAAAATATTCTTTATGCAAAACAATTTCTTATTTTTTTCACTTTATTTTGGGATGAAAAACGACTTGCAGAGATGCATCCACTGGTGCTTACAAAAAAAAAAAAAAGAAAAAAAGAGACCTACCTCAATCCATCATGGAATAAAAAAATAATCACTTTCCCAAAATAAGCAAAATCCCTTCTGTGCATGGGGATCTGACATTTACCCCAAGAGAAATCTCTCACCCTCCCATACGACAAACTGATTTACCCTAGTATCCTCTAACTCCCTCTGGAGTTTATCTGCTTTGGTCTTTTCAAAGAGAAGACTCTGTTCGAGCTCCTTAATGTGGGCATGCTCCAGTTTGGTCTGCGTCTGTTAGTAGACAGAAGAGGAAAAGAGAGAGACAACACCAACGGCGCGGTCACGTGCCAGCCAAAAGCCAAGTACGAAGAGCTTCATGCAGACCTTGACATCATCCTCCTCTATGAATGAGGACAAAGACAGCAGTGACACACACACAGAGCGGCGTGAAGACGGAAGATCGCATTCAAAAAAAACAAGAACACAAAGACATGAAACAAATGCGGCTCAAAGAGCAGGCTGACGAAAGAAAGATGGAGGGTCTCAATAATAAAAGAATGAAGGAAGGAATGAAATGTGTAAATGTGATCAAAGATGAAAAAGAAGAATGTAGTGAATGAATGAACAAATAAAGAGAATAAGGGGAATGAAGCATCAAAAAGTCAATGCTACAAGGACTACAAACAGAAGTGATGCATGGTTTATTACATATGAAGAAAGTTTAATAGATCTTCTCCAAAGTGATTTAAGAACTTGATCCTCACGTAATTAACAATTCGATCTTGAGACAAAATGAATGAATGAAAGAATTTATCCATCTATAGTGGTCAATCATTTACTAATACCTTTCTATGAATGAATAAATTAATGAATCTATCTACCTACCTATCTATCTATCTACCAGTGTGGTCATTAGTTTACAAATACCTTTCTATAAATGAATCAATGAGTCACTGAATCACTGAAGTAATGAATTAATGGATCAATGAATCTATCTATATCTATCTATAGTTGCGGTCATTAGTTTGTAAATTCCATTCTATGAATGAATCACTGAATCAATGAGTCACTGAATTAATGAATCTATCTATCTGCCTATCTATCTGTAGTTGTGGTCATTAGTTTACAATTACCTTTCTATGAATGAATCAGTGATTCACTGAACTAATGAATTAAGGAATCAATGAATCTATCTATCTATCTATCTATCTATAATTGTGGTCATTAGTTTACAAATACCTTTCTATGAATGAATCACTGATCTCATCTTTACATACATCTACCTTTCTCCTGTGAATTTGTCTTGCTAAAATATAAGTATAAAAGCCTGATCTAATCATTTCTACATTACCACACACTGGTCTGTTAAAGACAGGTTACTGCTCTGGTCCGCTCATATCCAGTTTCTTTCATTGTAAACGTATATGATAGGATCACTTTACCTCTAGGTCACCTTTGGTAATGCAAGCTTCCTCTACACGGAACTGCAGGTCCTCCACTTTTCTGTGGGCCAAAAAGTACACTTTAAGCCCTCAAATGTTTCTTCAGATATTCAGAATATCACATGTTCTTCAGTAGCAATCAATTACTAAACAAAGTATTTTTAATTATAAATGTTACCTTTTTTCCTCTTCCAGTTGATTCATCAGCTCCACTTTATCTCTGTCTGCAGTCTCCACGAGTCTCCGCAACTGGTCCAATTTGGCTTCCATCTCCAGAGCGTACTTCAAAAACATGCAAAAACAGAGTCTTGTTTACCATCCAAAAAATTATGACTTTCACATAATGATGCCCATAATGATGACAGAACGGCTACTGACCTGTTCCTGGCCCTGTCTGAGCAGCGCCAGCTCTTGCTGCACCTCTCCGGCATGACTTGTGGCTCGTGCCACTTCCGTCCTCTCCAGGTCCCGCTCGGCCAAGAGCTGCTCGATGTGCTGCTGCTTCTCCTTCAGGGCCTCCTGCAGGGCCGTGGTGCCTGAGATCTTGCGTGCGTACCGAGCCGACGTCTCTGTGAGCTGAGAGATTATTGACAGGTATTATTTCAAACAATATTTAAAGAAAAGCATAAAATGTAAATGAAAGGTGTGGGACTGTACCAGGCCTGCTCGGCTGGGTTTGCCTCCAACTGAGGAGGTGACAGAGCTGAGGGAGCTGATGGAGGACGCGCTGGGGCTGTTCTTTAGGGTCGACCTGCGCCTGGAGGATTTGGATTTAGCAGGGGTGGTGGACGGGAATCCAATGCGGGTGACTTTGTGAGTAGGAGCGAACAGTCCGTACTTTGGTAGGCACTGGAAATATCTATGGGAGTGAAGCATATACTGTAAATAAATCCTTAGCCATCTTCAAGAAACGGCTAAAAACACATCTGTTCTATCTTTATTTGACCCTGTAACTCTATCACTCTCTATTCTATTCTAATCTGTCTTTTTAAAAAAAAAAAAAAAAAAAAAAAAAAAAAAAAAAAAAAACACACACCCTTGACCCTCTATCAACTACATATTTATTCTCTAACTGCTACTTTTTCTTTAAAAACTAACACTAGCTTTCTTTTTTCTATTCTATCTACTTGTTTTCCTTGAGAAAAAAAAAAAAAAAAAAAAACCTTGCTATGTGTACTGCGTTAGGCTAACCGAGACTTGTCATATGCTTGCATGTTGTTGCTCTTTTGTTGATTTTGATTGCTTCTATTGTCCTCTTTTGTAAGTCGCTTTGGATAAAAGCGTCTGCTAAATAACTAAATATGTAAATGTAAATATACTGCTACTGCTCAAAAGTCTGGAGACTTTTAAAGCTTTTGAATTTTCGAAAGAAGTCTCTTATGCTCACCAAGGCTTCGTTTATTTGATCAGAAATACAATAAAAACAAGAATATCATAAAATATTACACTTTAAAATAAGTGTTCTCTATTCTAATATATTATTATATTTATTAAATTTATTCCTGTGATACAAAGCTGAATTTTCAGCATCATTACTAAAGTCTTTAGTGTCACATGATCCTTCAGAAACCTTTCTAATATTCTGATTTCTTATAATTATCAATGATGAAAACAGTTGTGCTGCTTAATACTTTTGTGGAAACCAGGATACATTTTTCAGGATTCTTTACTGAATAGAAAGATCAAAAAACAGCATTTATTTGAAAAAGAAACCTTTTGTAACATTATAGATATGTTTACTATAAGTTTTGATAAATATAATGTGTCTTTTCTGAGTAAAAGTAATTTTTTTTTTTTTTTTCAAAAAAATTAAGAAATTTACTGACCCCAAACTTCATATAAGCTGTCCGGGGAATAGCTAAGATCTTCTTTATCATTTAGCTTACAATAACTTCTCATAAAGAAATTTCAAAGTAACCCGAGGTTAAAGCCACCACAAGCACTAACAACCCATTTTACTTCCATAATGTGACATATTTCACAATAAAACTGGATTTTTTTCTATTTTTCCATTGGAATTGAACATGAAAAATTAACTTTGATACATAGCTGAAAAAAACCCTAGTAATCTCACACATCTCTTCTATAGTTTCAAAGGAGATATCAAGAGTATCTTAAAACTCTAGTTAGATTCACTTAGATAAGTAAGACCTGAAAAATCAGTTTTATAAATGTGTTTTAAAACAGATCGTCCTTTTCCCATGGTTTGATTTTACGCAATTCTGGCAAACTGTGGCCTTACCTTGCACCAGCCACTGCCCCATCATTCTTGCCAAGAGGCTCATCCAACTCAACACCGCACCAATCACCTTTCGCAAAGTCAGTTTCGCCCAGAAAACGCACAACACCTGCCTTGGTTCCACCAACCTGAGAAGTGCAAGCAAAAAGTTCCCTCAAACTTCCCTCAATGTGCCACTAAGCATGAAGACAGACCAGAGATGGGCCTTACCAGAACACGATCACCCAACTTCAGTTCCCGCTGCAACTTCTTGGCCGAATCAGTCTCAGACAGATTGGATGCAGACTCGCTGGCGGCCCTGGTTAGGTTTGTTGAGGTCTTGGTGGTTGCACTAGTCGTTTGAGTGACAGGAATGGGATCTTTGGCAGGGGAGGCGGACGTCTTGTTGGCAGGCGTCTGTGTGCCATTGGCCTCACGCTCTGGCACGGGAGTGCGGGACAGTTTGGAGGGCCGAGTAAATATACCTCGCAAGTCCTCACACTGGAAGTAGCGCACTCCAGCCACAGAGCCATCATTCTTCCCAATGGGCTCGTCTAGAACTATTCCCGCCCATTGACCCGGTGCAAACTGGGTCCCTCCGATGAACTGCACATAACCCGGTTTATTTCCATTGACCCAAACTCGTTCGCCAACAGAGAAATCTGACGCAGCATCTTGGGCCGTATTAGAGGTTGGGGATGTTACAGCCTTGGCGCCAGCTACAGACAGAAAAAAATAAGAGCACGTCAGCACTGAATCAGTGTGTCTCTTATGTAACCAATGGGTGACTCACCTGAGGTGGGCGAGGTTTTGGTTGGCGTCGCAGCTGGTTTACCAATCTTGGTGGGTGGTTTGAGACCACTCGGCTTCCCTGTACTCATTTTCCCTGCTTTATGCACACAAATGTGCTATTCCTGCAGGGCCTGGAAGAATGACAACCCTCTCTGACAAGATAAGCTTCCCTAACAGAAGAAAATACAAGTGCAGAATACAGTTTTATTGCGTTTAGTTGTTTAATTGTGTGATAAACCAAGAACCATGGTATCCACCTTAATTGAACCTTCACAAAGAGCTTGACTGACAGGCGATCTGACCAATCATAATCCCGAATCCACCATTTTTTCTGACAAACAAATCAGACAGGAGAGTAGATTAAATTCAGTGGACTTAAACTGCGTGTAATGACGTCTTTCCGCGGTTGAAATAAAATACGTTCTGATATTCATTCATGTTTATTTTGTGCTTTAAGCAAATATGAAAAGACAATTGCTTTATGTGCCGCTTGAACTGAGGCAATACAGCGATTTGTCACGACACATTAAAGAGCCACAAAATGGTATTTATTGTTCGCATTTCTTAAAAATGACAAAATTTGAAATCTAAGACTTTGTTTCATACCAGAAGTAACCTGCTGTGTCTTGTACTCTGCTTGTATTTTTCACTGCGGGAGTACGATGTGTTGTGTGAGAGTGGCATGGCTTGTCAGACATAGCAATAGTAACTAAGGAGGGCGGGTTTTTGTGAAGGGTCAATTATGAAGTCATGATGAATCGGAAATAGCAACAAATATTTAATTCTGTATTGTGACATTCATTTTAACGATTATCGGAAAAGTCGGGACTTGGTTCTATCCACCGAATTTTGCTTGGATGTTGAGATGCGGGCGTGGCACTCTAGCAAGTGCTTGTAGGGGCAGGGTTTAAACAGACTACATGATTTCTTAAAGGGATAGTTCACTCAAAAATGAAAATTGTGTCATCATTTACTCACCCTCAAGTAGTTCCAAACCTGTATGAATTTCTTTGTTCTGCCGAACACAAAGGAAGATATTTTGATGAAAGTTTGTAACCAGGCTGTTTTGGGGCACCATTGACTTCCATAGTAGGAAAAAAATACTATGGAAGTCAGTGGTGCCCCAGAACTGCTCTGTT
>JAFVLL020019265.1:0-26294 GCA_021397915.2 Tor tambroides
GAAAAAATATTAGAGAGAGAGAGAGAGAGAGAGAGAGAGAGAGAGTTATTTATTTATTTATTTTTTGAAGAAAATGAATGGGAAAAATATTTCTGGAAAAACAGGCACTCAATGTTGTGCTCTATTGCTAGTTGGGATCATTCTAAAAAGCATTTTATTGGACCAGAATTTGGATACACCCGGTGAGTGCAAGATTAGTCTTGAATATTTTGGTCTGTTTCCCCAAAAGAGAAAGAAAAAAAAAGTCAATTTTAAATGCACATATCCTCTTTTAGAAGCAGATGGCCTAAAAAAGTGAATAAACTAAAACTCATATTTTTGAAGGAACAGTTCATCCAAAAATGACAATTTGCAGAAAATGTACTCACCCTCAAATCATCCAAAATTTAAATGAGTTTGTTTCTTCATCAGAACAGATTTGGAGAAATGTAGCATCACTTGCTCATCAATGGATCCTCTGCAGTGAATGGGTGCCATCAGAATGAGAGTTCAAACAGCTGATAAAAACATCACAATAATTCACAACACTCGAGTCCATCCATTAACATCTTGTGAGGCCAAAAAGCTGCATGTTTGTAAGAAAAAAAAATCCATCATTAAAGGGATAGTTCACCCAAAAATGAAAATTCTGTCATTGATTACTCACCCTCATGTCATTCCAAACCCGTAAGACCTTTGTTTATCTTCGATACACAAATTAAGATATTCTTGATGGAATCCGAGAGCTCTATGACCCTCCAGCAATGCAACTGTACTGTTCCCAGGTCCAGAAGCATAGCAAGAACATTGGTAAAATAGTCTGAGACTCCGTCAACAATGGCGGCGAGCCATAGCAGATGTGATGAGGTGAAGAATTGTTGAATAAAGTAGTTATTTTTGTTTTCTTTGCGGACAAAAAGTATTCTTGTAGCTTCGTAAAATTGAACCACTGATGTCACATGGACTATTTTACAGATGTTCTTGGTACGTTTGAGTCTGAGAGCTCTCGGATATCATCAAAAATATGGGTTTGGAATGACATGAGGGTGAGTAATTAATGACAGAATTTTCATTTTTGGGTGAACTATCCCTTTAACATTTTTTTTTTTTTTAACTTTAAACTGTTTCATCTGACCAAAAGTTGATTCCATAATCCATAATAACACTTCCTCCAGTGACGTGTTCCTCTTTTGTTCTCTCACATTAAAATCCATCAACATATTTGTTTAGAAAAGTTTTGGACTGTTTTCGCTTGTAAACGGTGCTTGTTGTATAAATGGATATGTTATGGATAAAGGACTCATATTTCAGCTGGAAGTAATGGTTTGAAGTTCAAATGTCTTAATGATGGATTCGTTTCTTACAAACATGCATCTTTTCACTTCACAAGACATTAATTGATAGACTGGAGTGGTGTGGATTACTTGTGGATTATTATCAGCTGTTTTACCTCTCATTCTGACGGCACCCATTCACTGCAGAGGATCCATCAGTGAGCAAGTGATTTAATGCTAAATTTCTCCAAATCTGTTCTGATGAAAAAAAGTCATCTACATAGGATGACCTGAGGTACAGAAAATTTTCAGCAAATGTTAGGTGAACTATTCCTTAAAGCCTTATTTTCAAACAGTGTTCTTTTCTTTGACTGAGTAAATCCTGATTTGCATGTCAAAAAAAGACTGACTTCCAAACTTTTGAGTGAAATTTCAAAAACCGTTTTCTCATTCCGGAATACGCTTGTCAGCATCTCGTCACATTCTCACGCTTCACGGGCATCTCGTCATTTATCTGTCCGCGCGCCCATCCACCTGCCCGTCAAGCGCAGCCAAATCAGCTAAATATGGGTGAAGATCAGCTCCTCCTCTCCTGCTGTCTGATTGAGTCATTCTAATTGTTTGACATTAAAGGGCAGGTGTGCATCTTTGACTGACAGTCCAGTCTTCATGGCAGTCTATTCATACACAAGCTCCAAACATGCAAACGCATATGCCCCTTAAACACAGGGCCCACTTAACAACAGCCTGAACAACATTTCTCAAATGCATCTCTGAAACATAAATACATTATCTGACAGCTCCGGGGTTGACTTATATGCCCACAGCATCGTGTTGGCGAGGTAGCCTTGTTATGACAGCCTTATCTAATGGTCCAGATTTAAAGCTTTCATTTTACAGCCCTCCGATGATTCTCCTACGACCACTACGTTTCACTTAGGATGTTATTTGCTCTGTGGGAACCATCTGAATGACCATAACATCTATCTTAATGCAACCATTCATTTCTCTACAGGGACACCAGAGGAAGAGGTGACTGACGGAATATTTCTATAGCGAAGTGCTTTCAATTTACTCCCAAGCAGGTTGAGCTCAAAAGAGAAGCACGCCGTTACCTCGCACTGGCTGTAATGTGGAAGTAGGCCGACTGTCAATGCACGTCCTTTATATAGGTAAATATGTTAGCGCAAAACAAGACCTTGGTTATGCTGCAACACATAACCACATAAAATGAAGGTATGAGAGGTTCTGATTGTTTTTTTCACACATCGCTACATGTTTGCTAGGGTTTTTAAGGTTATTGGTCAAAGTAAAACAGCTACCTGATTTAATATGTCTCGATAAGAACTATTTGGAAAAAAACAAGTGCAATTCCATAATACATTCAATAAAACATACTTTTTAACAGTCTTTGCAGCATAAATGCAATCTAATAATTAAATGAAAACAATTATACCTTAAATAATAGCTACTAAACAACAAAAAATGTGGTACATTATTAAACTTATTCATTTGACATTTACAAAAACACTACAAAATTCACACGGTGCATTTTTACCTACACATTGTCAGATAAACAACTAGTCCACAATTACACAGATTCACTTAACTTGTGTTTGATTCGCTAAAACGAACAGGCTTATACGAATCATTCGCTCTGGAATCGATCGGATTACACTGGTCATGCTATATGTGTTTGATTCACTAAAAAGAAGTGATTTATAAAAGTTATTTGTTCAGGAACACAATCTAAAAATCTAAATAAAATAATCAGACAAACAATTGCTTCTAAACAAATAAAAATGTTAAATTTTTTAATTTAATTTATTAAATTTAAAAATAAATTTATTTATAAATTTGCCAATTTAACATTTCCATAAAATATTACAAAATTCACAATATTATTAACTACGTACTGTCAAATGAACAACTAGTCAACAGCTACACTGATTTACTTAGCTCATGTTTGATTCACTAAAAAGAACAGGCGTATAAGAATCATGCAATTGTATGTGTTTGATTCACAATAATATTCATAATAAGAGTCATTTGTACAGGAATCAAACTGAAATGGTCGTTTGTGTTTGATTCACTAAAAAGAACTGATTCATAAGAATCTTTTATTCGGGAATTCGACTACACTGGCCGTGCTGTTTGTGTGTGAGTCATTAGAAAAACTGATTCATAAGAGTCATTTGTTCAGGAGTTGGACTACACTGGTCGTGCTGTTTGTGTTTGAGTCACTAAAAAGAACTGATTCATAAGAGTCATTCGCTCGGGAATCGGACTACATTGGTCGTGCTGTTTGATTCACAAAAAATAATTGATTCATAAGAGTCATTTTTTCAGGAATTGGACTACACTGGTCGTGCTGTTTGTGTTTGAGTTACTGAAAAGAACTGATTCATAAGAGTCATTTTTCCGGGAATCGGACTACACCGGTCTTGCTGTGTGTGTTTGATTGACTAAAAAGAACTGGTCCATAACGGCAAATATTCGCATTGCGCTATTGCTCTAGATTACTGACTGGATGTTTTTTGTGTCACTCCTGCAAATAAAATAATCAGGTAATGCTCTCCTTCATTTTCTGATACAACCGGACATGTCAAACTGGATGTGTCAATAAGCTCTTTGCCGCTCCAGTTGAAATTTTTCAACTTGCACAGAAGACGCGATTGAGGCGTATATCGCGCGTTTGAGGCAATCGCGTCATTGGCTTCACCCGGCGTGTATTCACATCCATTCGCGTATTTGCATTGACTTTGTATGTAATCTACTCATGCCAATAATTAAATTCACTTCTGGTGTGCACACATAAGAGTCATTTGTTTGGGAAACCTACTACACTTGTCACATTGTTTGTGTTTGATTCGTTAAAAAAGAACTGGTCCATAAAAGCCATTTGTTTGGGAATTGGACTACATTGGTCATGCTGTTTGTGTTTGATTCACTAAAAATAATTGGTTCATAAGAGTCACTTGTTCAGCAATCGTACTTGTGGAGCTGCATGTTTCTGAAAAATTACAGAAATGCAGTGCATTTTCTTTTTGCAGTTGAAACAAATGGGAATGCAAAAAATAAAATTTGCTACGGTCTCCCTTGTACCTCTACAGAGTTACCCTGCTATGGGTAGCATTACTACTTTTTAATGAACCTGTTCTCGGTTAAGGGTTTGTTCAAATCCCTAAGCCTAAGCAATGTACTGTAGTAATACCAATGCTTGCTTCAACAAACACATCTAATGATCTAGAAGACCACAACAGGCTACAATGACTGCAAAAACAGCTCATCGGTGGGTTTATGCGAAGAGGAAACCTCAAAATAAAGAGCCCTCCAGCAATGCTGCCTGCAAAAACCTTTCTATTTGTGCTGGCTAATGTTGCTGCGTCCTTCAGGAAAAGACCAAAGGGTACCGTCGACTCTCCATGTGAGAGAATAAATCTTTGTCGCCCTTCAGTCCTTACGTCCTCTCTATCTTCTGGGACTTTCCAACTAAGAGAGGGCTCAAACATCACACCAAAACAATCACTATACAGCATAACATATCGAGCACAGGGTACGAGGTCAATATCACAGACCCTGCAGGACACCTCATTGTTATTGCCTGACTGATGAAACATCTGGTTGCGTTTTACATGCAGCAGACGAATCTTTGTACAAACAGAAAACACAGATACAGTCTAACAGGTTCTGAGGAGGAGAGCAGCTGTGGTTTTTCTGTCCTGGGGTGAAAATGCTGCTAGCAGCTGAATTAAACATGTGAGGGAAGTGGGATAATGCAATATCCATGCTGCATGCGTCAAGACGGATATATTTCCTTCATTCGGCAAACACCACTGATACCAGGTCTCTGTCATTGCCTTTCTTGAGGTTGTAAGAATACATCACCATTACTTGCCAAAGCAGACAGCTTACCTGGAAAAAAAGCAGGATCATATCGAATCTGCATCGAGAAATTGCATAGAACTTGAATGCACATCATTCCACACATGTTTCTCCCCTTGTGTGTTTATTAAATATTTATCTAAATATTGTAGCTTGTCTATCTATTTTATGATAGGGGTATAATAAATTTTTTAAAATTCCAACTACCTTTAAACAATTTTTACAGTATATGAGTGCTGGTTGTATCCACTAATGCATGCCAGTTACTGAAGTGAACATGCTGTATATATTGAAGAAATATATGTACACATACATAGACACACGCACCCCCAAAAATCATGTTGCACATACGTATTAAATATAAATCTACATTTGTGTATAATATAATATAGTATATAATAAACTATTTCAAACATATAAATATATAGATATATATTTACTGTTTTAATCTATATATCTATATATTTGAGAACCACTGCTACTGTATATCCATCTTAACACACTGAATCCATTCTGCATAAAAATCTGTGCTGAAAATACATAAAAAGTATGTTTGTGCCTTTTCATTAGTACCATTTTTTGATCATAGTATTCAAGATTCACTGCCATCACAGCTGTGAAACGACGCATTACTGATCACAGCTACTAATCTCTCCAAAAAGCCTGACTCACAAAAGCATGTGTCACAAATAATAATTCACCAATTTCCTTAATTAAGATGAGGCTTCTCACACCTCTCACCCCTTCTGTGTGATTTTGGGTTTGGCACAGTCAATAGGCTCCCTGGAAACGAGGAGAAAAAAATGGAACGATAAGAACACCTCAGCGGCATCCATGACATTTGCACCAATTCAGCAAATTTCACAGACTTGCTAATTAGAAACATCGATATGTTTGCCGTCCTGTTTAATCTCCACTTTGATCCAGTCTAATCTCTCATCGTACTCATTATCCAAGGGTTCTTCTGGCCCGGAGGGTCTGCGATCGAAGAGCACACTTTTGATTTTCAGCACGGACTGGCAGCGAACTTCATTTCTCTATTATGGCCCTTCATCAGGCAATATTTGAATAATTAGCAGGCTCCGCCTCTTATGGGTTTTTCTGTCCTAGACTGGGGCCGCTAGGGGTGAAGAGACTGACAAGGACATTATTGAGAGCTTTCACCCCAAAATAGTTAATCCCAAAATTTTAATTCTGTCATTATTGAAATATAGCGCACAAACTGTATAGACCACTTTCATGGTGTTTCTTTTGGTCAGTTTTGGACAACCTGATCTCATGACGAAAACTTATCTGTGGGAACTTTTTTCACTAGATGTGAAATATGTACCACCATTTATGTTTCGTGACATGTGAAATGTCCACTGAATAGCACTAAAAGAGTGTTCGTTGAGGGGCGCTGTAACTGTAATGTTCCATGACGTTTTAAAATAACGTACCATCTGCACTACACCTAAACCTACCTAATAGTATGAACAAAAGCGAATGTGAAGTAAAAACACAATCGCAAGCATGCCATTAGCTTTTTTTTTATCTCTCATCTTTCAGCTCTTTCATCATGAGTCATGTTTTTGACAGGATTTGTACCCAAGGATTCTGCATCTTAAGTCCAATTCTGTGCTGGCTGAGCTACCGAGCAAGCTTGTTACATCCAGAAAGTGGAAACGAAAAAATATGGCACTGTTATTATAACTGTGTACAAAAACATTTACAAGTGCTCAATGTTTTACCACCTCTATTGTTAATTTCTGTTGGAAATTGCAGTGATATGTACTTATTGGTATGTATTTCGTGTCTTGTGAAAAAGTTCCCACAGGTTTCATGAAGAATCTTTAACATCCATAGAAACTTCTAATTGCAAAAAAAAATTATAGTGGAAAAAGGTTCTTCAGACTATTAAAATATCCTTCACACTAATTAAAAAAAAAAAGTTCTTGTAAGGACTGTTCACTAAAGGGTTCTTTGGGGAACCAAAAATTATTCTTCTATTACATGTCTACAAACAAACAAACAAACAAACAATAAATTAATAAATAAAAATATGGTTAGGGAGTTCCGGTCAATTTTGGAAACATTCCAGAGTTTTTGAAAACTTTCCAGGATTTTGGGAGATTTTTTTTTTTTTTTTTTTTTTTTTTGAAAGTTGGCCTGGATGTTTGGAAAGTTTCCAGAAATTTACCAGAAATTTTCCACCCATTTGCAATCCTGATAAAACATGACTGTAAAAATGACAAAAAAAAACAACTTTACAGCTCAAATAATATACTACAGAAACAGAAAATTCCATGTAAGTGCTTTTAAATAAAATGATAAGCTTCACATATCTGCTTTTAAAACCGTCAGAAATTCACTTCATTTATTTGTAAATGCTTCACCATAATCTTGATTTTATTTTATCTATTTATTATATTAAATGTTTTACATTTATATTTACTTTTTTAAATATACACACACAAAATAAACAAATGTATAAAACATGAAAAACATAGTTAATGATTATTTAGATTTTGTTTTATCACAAAGAGCAAGTTCCAATATTTTTTATAGTACTGATGCACAAATGCTGTCGATTGAGCTTAAGTAGTCTTGAACTTTGAATATCCCTCTAAGTGCCAGTTTTACTAACAGCTTGCACCAGCGCAAGCCGTCTTTTGGCGTTAAAATATTACTGTCAGGTTTTACTAAAGATGTGGAGTGACGAATTAGCACTGAAAAGGCGTGGTCACAGTTATTTTTGTGCCTGACCTTATTGAAAATGCATTTGTAGGAGTTTCCCTTTCAGATGCAAAATTTATGAGGAGAGTATTCAAACGAATCACACAATGAGATTTACTAACATTTGTGCTTGTCAAATTACTGGTATTTGCGCCATTATTTAACGCCCAAAAAAGCATGTCTTAAACTATTTTGCGCTTGAAATTATTGTTGCTAGGAGGAGGCACTGCAGAGAAGAGAGAGAACGTGGTAGAAGGGAGAGGATTTTTTTCCACACATATTAATTTATTTGGAATGCAAGAACAACACGAAAATATCGTTTGCCAAGCCATGTTATTTTTAATTCACTTCAGGAAATAAAAGACGACTTGGAACCCTCAACTAGGAGTCACGCAATACCAGGTCTATCAAAACTTCTTGCAACCCTTCATTTTTTGGCCTCCGGTTCTTTTCAATGTACTGTGGCTTCTTTATTTCTTTATTCTTTATTTGTGACTATGCTAATTTGTACTGCGCTTGGTATACTGCGTTGGTCAATATGCAAATGAGATGCTACGTCTGTGTTCTTTAATTTGTGCGTTGTTAGTAAATCACCCGCAGAAATTTCCACGCCCATCGGCGCTGTTTTGGAATTGCGCTCCTGTGCTAATTTGCCCTGTTTAATAAAACTGGCCCTATGAGTCTTCAAAATAAACAGCTAAGGTTTATTTTATCGCAAACTATCCCATTAAAACAGTACATCTATGTACAAATGTGGCGAGGGAAGACTCTGCTTCGGCATTAAAGATTCTCTCCTGCTGGGCGATGACATTCTAAGTTGCATCTTAATTAGTGTTATGAACCTGCACAGTAGTACACACAGCACATAAATGAAAAGCCAACACAACATGCCTCTTTGAATCTTGTCACTACTAAGGATCTTGAGGATGAAGGAGATCTTTTTTCTACTTAAGTCTGGAGTAGGGGCGTAAAGCCAGTCGTTTTCTGCCAAAGAAAAACACATAATGCAGTAAAAGAGCTTCCTTGCGTATTTTAAACTACCTAATGGTTGTATATCACTGTTTACTATTGCCTAATTATGGAATAAATAACTGCAAATACAGGCACACTGTGTATTTCAAAGGCTGGCAAATGGAACATGGGGAAAGAAAAAAACTAAATGTTTCCCACTCTTACAAATTCAAAAGTGTCTTTTCATACTGCTGGAGATGAACAGAAATAAAACATTTTGGACACGTTTTAATGGCGTAAATATCAACAGCTTTAGATTAGACCAAAAATAGATAGAACACACAGCCATGTTGCACTGAATTGGGTTATCTGTGCAATATTCAAAGTAATACATGCATGTAACATCTGCTACAGCGGCTGACAGAGATCACTGTGACAATGACTAAGACGATAATGGCCAAGATGACAGTTTTATAGTTGAGTGCGAAGAGCATGAGATCAACCCTGTCCAGACGAGACCAAAAAATGGATGGCAAAACACAGTCACCAGCGGCACCACAAGACGGTGTAGAGGATTCTCTGAGACCCTGCTCTTTAAGCTTCTACCTGTCATTTTATCTATCTATCTATCTATCTATCTATCTATCTATCTATCTATCTGTCTATCTGTCTATCTGTCTATCTATATCTGTTTGCAGTCTGAACAGCAAAATAAATAAATAAATAAACAAACAAATAAAGTTTATTTTGCTTTTCAGACTACAGACAAATAATAATTAAAAAAGAAAACAAAATCCAATTTTTAACAACCTAATCCATTCTAATCCAATCCAATTTTTTGTTTGTTTGTTTTTTTAATAAATACATTTATTTTATTTTATGTAGCTGTGTAGACTACGAATAATTAATAAATAAAACAAAATTTTACCAACTTCATCAAAATCACATCCATATGTAATTTGAAATCAGATTTTTAAAAATAAAAAAAGTCCATTTTTATGAATAAAATACGATAGTCTTCCTTAATATTCACGACTACAAAGTGTAGCAGTGTCACCAAGAAGAAGAAAAAAAAGCCAGAATAACACACTGGTTCAAGCTAAAATTGACTTGTCACACAAAATGCGTGTTTATATTTTCCATATTATATTAACTATATTATTAATTACATATTTCCTTAATTATGCCAAGGTAGAGCACTCTGCCTTTAAACATTGTATGTTAAATGTCTCATATAAATAAACTTATCAAATTTTCCGTTTTGAAAGATTCAGAAACCTATTTATAGGACTACATAAATAGATGTAATTATATGAACTTATGATGGTAGATAAAAACAAACAACAAAAAAAGAGAGACTATAATAATGGCTTATTTCAGTTAACCTTGATAACAGTCATGTCTGACACAGAGTCTTGTTTGTTGCTCGGTGGCATTATGACGCTCAAATGTGAATGTGCCAGCACGGTTGGTAATTGAAGTCATATTTTCAGCACATTAGCTCAGAGGTGACAAATAAAGAGAGTGCCAAATTTGATGTGACCTCTCAATTAAACCTCAACAATTATGTGTTAATGGAGAAAAACAGCATTTAAAAATCATGCATATTTTAAGAACCGAGCAGATACTTGTGCATTTCAATTATGCCTGCGGACGAGCATTTACTCAAACTGTTAAGCATCCAAATTGAACTGGACTTGACTATTAACTAAACCTTGGATCCGTATTTCAATCTGGGAGCTGATTTTGACATAGCGTATTGATATATTGTGTAAACTGCAACTGATCCAGCCAGCAATTTGTTATCTCCACATGCAAGCTGTATCTTGAGGGAGGAAGCCGGCTGAGGTTGAAAACGTATCATTTTTTAATGTTTAAGGCACCTGCTGAGACATATAAAGATGTTACAGGAAACAGCAGGGCGTGGGAGGTGAAAGAACATGATGAAAGGGTCACGATAAATGATTGAACATTTATTATGTTCTTCCATTATGTTTTATTTGGAAAGACACCTACAAATCATGGAGCACGACCCCTGACCGCCGCCGCCGTGATCTCAAATACCATCAAGTCTATTTTTTCCTACGTTTGGGTTACCAAGGTTGTGGTTTCCAGCAGGTGTAGACCACTCTCAGAAGAATGTAATCACATCTTTTTTAGTCATAGACTGAAATGTTCTCCTGTATGTCGCTGTAGTCAATTTAATCTGCATTACTTGGTCTTTTAAGCCTCTATGCAATTATTAGATAGATATTAAGTCATATCTATGAAACAAAATTATGAACGTAAAGTATGGATGGTGGAAATTTAAATAAAACAGACCAAGATGAACAATAATTACAGTGCTGAACGATTCATTTTTCAGTGGATAATATCTAAGGGTTATTTTTCCTGGTAAAACACTTTTGGTGAAAAAACAAGCTACTGTCTAATGCTCATGGGGTCTGGGGTTAGTCATAATAGCTATTCATCTGTGGACAATAACTGCACCTTGTAGATTCTTATTTTTCTAAAAGCATGTCTTTTACTGATCAATAATGTGAATTTTAGTCTGTTTGGAAAACAAGGGTTTATTGTGTGTCTAATTCCATGGATTATATGGATATAATAACTAATAAACATACAGTACATATATACATAAATAGTTTAAATGAAATACATTGATTAGTTATTGTAATTAATGTAATAATAATAATAATAACAACAACATATTATTATTATATTATAAAACATTCAAACACACACACACACACACACACACACACACAGTATTTATTTCTTCATAAATATATTATTTACACACACACACACACCACACACACAGACACAATGTTATTTTAAATTATTATTAATATACAAATATTATCAGTACCATTATTATTATTAGTATAATAATAATAATAATAATAACAGGTAATGATAATATTTGTATGTTAATAATAAATACAATAATTACTTATAATAGCGTGTGTGTGTGTGTGTGTGTGTGTGTGTGTATATATACACATCAAAATATACGCATCAAAAGAAATTTACAAAAATGATTTTATGTCCATAGAAAGCACATTAAATGTAAGTAAAGTGTCTACTTTTACGGTTTTAAATATGTTTTTGGAGAATAAAATGTCAAAATTTGGTTGAAATAATGTTACATTGTCATTCAGTGTAACACAATATTTATGTAAAAAAATCAAACAACATGCTTATTTTGACTTGTACATATTAAAATATATAAAAGAATAAGGGAGCATATTACATTTTATTGTGTTTTAAATGAGTAAAAAAATTCTTCCTGACAAATAGGCAAAACCTAGGACAGTGGCAAATTTTAAAAATGTAAAATTACAAATAATTAGCATCTGGGGTGAAAGTAATTAGTCTTTTAATATGTCATAAATTGATTTTTGTTGTAAATATGCCTGAAAAGACTGTTACACTGAATGACATTTTAGTGGGTGTCTTCTGTAAATCAGGGAAAAATGTATGATATTTATTTTGTGCTCAGAAAAACAAAAACAAAATTGTAATTGAATTAAACAGAAAACTTTTTAATTTTGGGGGGTAAAAACAACAACAACAATTAGAGCAGTATTACACTTATTGTTTTTATGCTTAAACCCTTTTTCGTCTTTGACCCACACACACACACACATATATATATATATATATATATATATATACATACATACATACACATAGTTATTTTGTGATGACGTATTATTGACGTATGACATATCATTATTATTATTATTATTATTATATATATGTATGTATATATATATACACACACAGTAATTAATAAATAAATAAATCTTATATATATATATATATATATATATGGTTTTCATATATTAATAATTATAAATATAACTTCATTTATTTATTTGTATATTTATATAATTATTTAATTTTATTTAGTAATACATTACAAAATTTGTTGGTCAAATTAAAGGAAATAAAAGTGCCATAAATTTGTTAAATATGACTATACACTAGGTTGTGAAATTCAATAAAAACAGTGTCAATTGACAGCTACCAAAGTCTTGATGTCACGTGACAGCAGTTCCTAGCTAACAGGGATAAACCTAAATCTACATTAAAATGTTAATACCATATTCAAATTCAATGAACAATATCACTGATGTTACCTCTTCAGCTCAAATCACACAAATCATACTATCTCTATAAACTGTAATCAGCTTCTACAGTAAAACACAGATTAAAATACCTCAATAACACAGTGAAAACAAGTCATTCACAGCGAGGACACAACGTTTTAGCAATTAACTCCCAACCAAAAGTAATAACTTCATGTGTATAAAGGCCTCAAGGTAATACACAAAGCAATCCATCTATTGAGCAAACCCAAGCCACAGCCCCTGTCCCCATAATGAGCGAATAACACCGCCGTCAATTTGACAGCACTGGAAAGCAAATTGAAGGCGGCAAAAGAGGGCGTTTTGGCATACAGGAAAAATGGCCAGGCGGGTGACTAGATGAATTGCTTGTTAAATAAGAAATTCCACAGAGTGACATCATTTTAAAAGGTTCGTAACAACCTCGCGGTATTATCTGCGGAAAAAAAATCTTCGCGGGGCGCGCTCCATTCGTGATGGCTCTCTGTATGCCGTTGTTTCTTTAGCCAAGGTTTCTCGCATCATAAAAGAACTGTTTTACTCTGCACTTTTCCGAGCCATCAAGGACTCTCCTCTCGCTGCGTCCTTTTGCAATTAAATTGTGAGTGGGACTGTTATCGATCCACTCCCATGGCGGGGCTATAAAATGTTGTGTATGACTGAACTTGTGCACAAACAGAATGACATGACAGCCGCTTTGAGGTTTTGTCACATGATAGCAAGCGAAAACATATATTAGAACGCAGAGAGCCATCGCAAGGGAAAGCAACTCTTCAAAACCAAAAGAACCGGCAAATTCTTCACGTTAACATCAGCCGGTGTGGCAGAATGCGATGGCATCTATGCAAACACATGAAATCCTGTTTGAAAAATACAGTACAGCAACAATTACACGAGGGACCGGCATTCATGTGCAAGGTTTGGAAACGCAGAAATAGCTGGAAGGCATATTCTCTATTTGAGTCAGCGTAAGAGGTTCCTTCTATGCACTATGAGAATATAAATAACAGCGGAGAGGAAATACACAAAGAAACCTGCTGGCAAAAAGGCCCTTGATCTCTGCCAGTGCATGGTATAAATACACAAACTAATGCTAAAAAAATGCAGCTAAGAAGCTGTTTTTCAATGCTTTTTGTTCAATGGAACAGGAGATGTGGTCAGAAAGACTGAGAAAAAATACTGTGAAAATTCATTTCGTGAAAGAACGGAGTGAAAAATCGAGCAGGTGGGGAAGAGAGTGGATGAAACGACCCTGTTGGCCATCAAGCCGTTTTAGCTGCATTTTTGGTCCGGTGTGATTTAAAGCAACGGTTGCGCCAGCTGCCGCCGCTGGCCTCTCAAAAGCACCAGTGAGTCGTTCATGCCAGGGTTGAGTGGAGACACATGAGCAAACGATGATGCAGTTAACCTTGATTTGGGTGTAAACACACCAGATTTGGAATATGAAACAATCCCAGAAACACTTGCCCTCTGTGGGGAAATTCCGTCCACAGAAGACCAGTGCTTAGGTTGAGTGTGAATTTGACAATTACTTTCACAAAGGGTTCGGTTATCTTCTATTAAACTGTGTAAGTAAGTAAGTGAGTAAGTAAGTGAGTGAGTGAGGGAGGGAGGGAGGAAGGAAGGAAGGAAGGAAAGGGAGGAAGGGAAGGATGGGGGGAGGGAGAAATAAAGAAAGAAAGAAAGAAAGAAAGAAAGAAAGAAAGAAAGAAAGAAATTTCACAAACAATTAAAGAAAGTGCACATCAAAGTTTCACATTTAATTTACTGTATTGTCATTTCTTTGTAATTAATTGTGAAATTTACTAGTTTTTTTTTTTTTTTTTTTTTAACTTAAACTTACACCGTAAACTTAAAGTTTTAAACTTACACCGATTTTTGATGATGTGGTTATCGATAAGTACTAAACCAACACAAAACAGCAGTAAAATCACACTGAATGCAGTTTAAGATCAAGTTGAAATTTCTAATCTAGTTTACATCGAGTTACGTTAAAATCATGTTCAATTCTTATGCATAATCTCTGATTGATGAAAATCCACACTGAAATTTAATCAACTCTATATCAAATATTTAAATCGCTGTTTCAAATGAAAGAACACACAAAAATTGGTGTAGAAACAATTTTCACTCAGAAATTACTAGTAAATTTCACAAACAATTATAAAGAAATGGCAAGTAACACTTTTATTTACATCCAGTTTAGTTGAAACCATGTTCAATTCTTATGCACATGTAATCTTATGCTCTGTATTTTATGTATAAACATTTTCTATTCTTAACTGTTTTAAATTCATCTTAAATCAATTTTTATATCATTTCATTGTTGGGATTATTATTAGTAGTATTTTTAATTCCTTGTTTTTATTGTTATGCTTATTATTTTTCAATGACTATTTTACTTTCTTTTATGTAAAGCACTTTGAATTACCACTGTGTATGAAATGTGCTATATAAATAAACTTGCCTTGCCTTGCCTAATCTCTGATCAATGAAAATCCACATTGAAATTTAATCAACTCTGTATCAAATTAAATTCAAATCGCTATTTAAAATTAAAGCACATTGAAACAAAAATTGGTGTGCAGTAGAAAAAATTTTCGCTCAGAAATGGCTAGTAACTAACTTTTACAAATAATTACGAAGAAATGTCAGGTAACAAAACATGACATTTTGGAGAAGAAAGATTGAAATTGTATTTTCTTGTAAAACATACTCCTATAATCACCAACAAAAAACTTTACTTTTTTACAGTGTAGAAATGGAAAGAAATATTTGAGAGAGATCAAAGCATTATTAAAATATTGCTAATGTAATGTAACATGTTTTTCCAATACTTTAACTCATCAAAATAATTTAAACAATTTCAACTTAATTTTTTAAGATTCAAATTGATATTTTAAGTCAGTTTATTAGCTTTAAGTTGAACTGATTTTCAGGTCATTTTATTTTTTTAAATTCAAGGCAGCAACTCAACTTCAGTTTTTACAGTGTATGTTGAAATAATAAATATTTTAATTATGTCAAAAATATGTCAAATATGTCAAAAACTTATAAACTGCTAACTACATCAGCATGCAGGCAAAAGCATCTTTCTTCCCTGATGGCCATAATAGCTGCTTATTTTGGGAAAAAAAAAAAAAAAAACATTTCTGCAAGCACTATAAGCTACAATAAGCTGCAATTGGTCAAATTACACATTTTCCCTTTAGTTCTTTTCAGCTAACCGCATAGTCTATAAGCTTACAGAATAGTTAATTATATAGTATAGCACATTACAAATGGCTACTAATGAGATGCTATAGAGTTGAATTGCTGCACTTGTAACTATAATGTTCCACTCAATCATATTGTATGTCACTGTCAGGAAAAAAAGAAGGTAACAAGATAACAATATGGCACAATTTACATTGCAGTTACTTCCAAGCTGCTGTCATTGAGTTGAATGGGAATGTTAAGAATATCTATCTCCAGGTATATTAGATCTCCTTTATTCAAACTTTAATTCACACCCAAACAAGAGAACGCCATTTTAAGATGTTTGTGCGAGACTGACTAGAAAATCACTGAAGGTTCATCATCTTTAAGTCATGTACAAAGCCTGCTAAATTAGCTGAAATGTCCCCAAAAGCTATAAAATTTCATAGACTCCTTTTCTGGACACATCTAATGATTTATGTGCTTTTAATGTACTGATGCATAAAAGGTGCTCACTGGCATTTTTAGATTGGCAGGAAAGATTAATCTGCTAGCCAAGCGTGAGTCCTCCTCAGAATGTGTGCGCATTAGTATTACTTAATTGAGATTTGTGAATGAACTCCGTCAAAGGAGTCAGCAATCTGGGTTATTTTGGTAAAGATATTGTTTAGCTAATTGATCTATGTCTTTATTCCTTTCTTAAACTGCGGTGTAGAAGATCAAGCAGCATAATAAGGCTGGTACAACCTTGGTGCTTTTGTGTCGCAGTATAATGTGGCTCATCGCGAGTGTTGGTTTCTTGGGAGTGATTCCATCAGAGTGAAATAGAATGAGACTTGGAGGCGTTCGATCTCAGCAGAATGAGATCAAGGGGTGGAGACAGGAAGGTGTCTGTGTCAGTGTGTGCAATGAAGTTGCTCTTCGGAATGCGAACGTTTGCTGTTGTGTTCCAGAAAGATGTCAGTGTGACATGCGGTTGCACACATTGCAGAATACAAAATTACAGAAGTTTTCAATTCAAAATACACTTATTTTGTTACATTGTTGCTCTGGCCTCCACTGTGCTCAGGAGAAAACATTGTAGCACAATTCACACAAGAAACCTAAATAATGGGTCTTTCTATGAAATGGGTGTCTTTTGTGGTTTGGATATTAGACAGACAGACAGACAGACACAGACAGACAGACAGATTTCATAATCAATTAACATTTGTTGATTATCATTTGATTCGTTTTAAATCATGCCCTATACGAACAAAACACCATATAAATTAAATGGGTGCCTTTTCTGGTTTGGAAATCAAAACTGTAAAAATAAAATAAAATAAAATAAAATAAAATAAAATACTAATGCTGATATTTCTACAGATATAAGCTATTTAATTACCATTTGTTTATTATTACTGTTTTTTTAATCCCTATTGAATCATCTCTATCTTTCCCCTATTCAAGAATAAAGCCGAAACACTATATTTTATTTAAAAATAAAATAAAATAAAAAATCTGCAATTAAATGGTGCATATTCTTTATACATCAAAAGAGGAAATATAATATATATATATATATATATATATATATATTATTTTATTTTTTAAGATTTATTTTTGGCATTTTTGCCTTTTATTAGGATAGGACAATATATATATTGACAGGAAATTAAGTGGGATAGAAAGGGGGGACAAGATTGGAAATGACCGCGAGCCAGGATTTGAACTCAGTTGAAAGCGCAATAGCACTGCATGTCAGTGTGCTGCCCACGAGGATATTGGCGCCAAAAAATACAATTATTTTAACAAAATGAAATATCATAACTGTGTACAAGTAAATGGTGTGAAGTAACCGTTCACCTTTTACATTCTTACATCAGCATCCTAATTTTACCATAGCTATCAATGATAACACCAGCATAGTAGTTCCCCAGCAGTTTTGCAACCCTTTACTTCCATATGATTTGCCACCATTTTCTCTTAAAACTATTCACAATAGAATTCACCTAGAACAAGTTTGTTTATGCGAAAACACCTAGCATTGCTTCTAGGAACCCATACACGTTTACAGACTTCTTCAACACTATGCCAACTTCAGCGAGCAGTTGGCTGCGGTTCGTAAAGTATAAACCTAATTTACGCGCTTAATCCTCGTCTACAGTACCTGATGTTGAAGCTTCAGCTCTTGGTTTTCAATAATCCTCCCTGGTTCCCTCAGAGTCCGGAGTGGCGTGCCGAGCCGTATCCTTTTACCCAGCAGGGATCAACACACTTTATCCACTTTACTCTCAATGTGGACCCAGTAGGACACCATCTTACATTAACCTCTTGCAGATGAACGGCTTAAGACTTCAAGATTCCATCTGTCTCTCCTAATGTGCAGAAAACATGCAAAAACATCTCTTTCAGTATGCTGTACCTCTAAAACTAAAAAACTTCCTATCAAACTTTCCACCCTAGCAAGCGTATACTGTATGCAGGGAACATTATTTCACATAGAACACAGAAACTTTTGATTTATAGCCTTTTGTTGAATTGCAACTGAATCTACATGTTCTTTCATTTATTGTACTTTCCTTTCCTGCGTTTCTCTCAAATTGACATTGGGTCTGTTGCAGTCTGGAAATTGCAGGGTATGTCTATGTTGTCTGCTTGTCACAAAGCACAAGACACACTGAAGTTCACGGGAAGCTCTTAGTACATTTTCTAGCACTCAGGAGGAGAACAACTCGAGTAGAGTTTTCACCTCTTTAAACTGCATTCACAATTGCAGATTTACCTGTGGTTGCCGGCTTTGTGTTATTTCCTTTCAAGTATTGCTTTGGAACAGTCTCTTTTGTTTATTCCAGCTCCGTTTTTCTTTAAGTAAAAGTCTGTAGATCTCAGAGCGATGTGATCATTCTCCAACCCTAGAGGCATAGCGTAGCACCAGCAGGGTCACTGTTTTTCCCTGAAAAGGTTTTGACTGGTTGTCGTAGTAAGTCAATTGTGATGTGTTTTTTCTGTTCTAGTTTTGAAAGGATGGGAGAGATAAATAAACCATGAAATTAATCACCCGTGTTTGACACCCCTACAGCAAGTTCCCACACATCCACCCACTCGTTCTGAGGGCTTATGGGTACTGAATACCCCTTACATATAAAAATATATATACAAGAAAAAAAGGATGCAGCCCCCACCATCTCATCCTGTTAAAATCACCCACTGTACTACATGGTTCATCACTCCTGAAGAAAGTTGCTGATCTGTGATGGGCAGTGAATGTTCACACTATGTCTCGGGTTTGGATTAAATGGGAACATTTTGTACAATGCTGAACCTTGACTATGTTGTATTTTATGTTAAGAAAAGACTACATAATATACAACAAATGCCATGAATGCTAACATTTGCCATCCAAAGCAAAACAAGAAATAGTTATTATGAACAGATTCATAATATACAAAGAAGTTATAAGAACAAATGTGCTGTTGTTGACTATCAGGTACGCAGGCAGGCAAACCGCAGGTAAACAGCTGTGCTGACACAATATTGTTTGATATTGTAATATTATATATAAACGTTCAAAAGTTAATATTGAGTTACTTACATTTTAAACACCGCTTATTGCCTGATTTATTCTCTGCCATTGAAAATATCTCCAAAGGAATGATTGTCAGTCTCCAAACAGCACACAATGGCGGCGTTCTGAATGAATCTTGTTACATTGAATTTTGAACGAATCAGTTCAGTAAAGGATTCAATAACTGGTTTCTTTCCTGAACGAATCAGCGGTTTTGAACAATTCGGAATGAATAACGATTTAAAGATTCAGTGACTCATTCATAAGTCTTTTGTCGCCACCTACAGGCGTGATGCAACCTGCAGAAAAATCCCAACAACGAACGCATAGATTATGTGAAATATTGGACACGAGGCTATTTTTTTTTTTTTCCATTTCAATTGTGAAGTTTGACAGAGGACAGCCCAACCCTCTTTACTGAAAGGTAAGATGTAGGAACTATTCTTCTTTTGTTTTACATAGAAGACAAAAATGTAGTTTTTGAATGACATGAGGTGAATACAGAATTTTCATGTAGCCTACACTAGTTTACGTATTTCTTTAAGATGTAGCCTACTTTTTTAGCATTGAAAATAATTCCCATATGTTTATAAAGGTATTCTCAGCACTATAGCTTCATTGTCGTAGTTTCACTTAAAATAAAATGTTATGTCAGTCAAATTAAACTAAATCAAGCGATTCACTACAATAAGCTCTCACAGTAAGTTTCAGACGTGAACAAAGTTTAAATCTTTCTCGGAACACCATTTAAAACTCTGCTAATTAGCACAGTCAACACTAAACAAACCGCAAATGTGTTTTGTGTCGTTTATGGAGTTTATGGAGAAGCTATAACCAGCTATTTTGTATTTCCGAGTCTTTGGAGACGCAACAAAAGTACCATAATTGATTTTCATAAACCTCTCAAACTCTAACCTCAGAGCGAACAGATTTTGGAGCGCAGATTATCTCCCACAATAACTATGTGGAAAAAGTGAACTCAATCCCCAATGTGCAAATTTATTTAACAAACCTTTCGCTGTTCATGCCATATTTATTAGGCCAAGTATTATTTGAGAACTGAGTGACTGTCCACACTGTTTTTGTTTTTGTTTGTTTGTTTGTTTTTTGGGGGAGGGGGGTTCCCAACAGACCTTTACATTTAAAAACAAAAATGAATACAGTTAACCAAACTAGCATGAAATCTTAATTGTTTCATTATCAACTTGCTCTTTAGTTTAATTATAACCACAGATTAGTGGTTTTCTTACAAATGGCAGTGGTTTTCTTACAAAAGGTTTGTAATGTACAGTAAGTCCTTTGGGTTAAGTATTTTACCTAAGGCCTGCTGTGGGCAACAGAAATGCAGGGCTTGGACAGTAGTTACCATTAAGTGAACATCACATATGGCCTGCTGCAGGGCTTTGAACCCACAACCCTGCGGTTACCAACAAGGAGGCATTGCCAAAGGCTATACACTTAGCTAGAGCTTACAGTAGAAGTGCTTAAAGAATCATAATTATTAAACCGTTTGGTGGTACTTCAGCATGTTTTCAAACTCAATTTTAAAGAAATAGCACACCAAAAATTAAATTTTATCATCATTTACTCACCCTCATGTCATTCCAAACAGGTTTTTCTTCTGTGGAGCTCAAAAGGAGTAATTTTGAAGCAAGAACTGAAGCCTTCAAGCCTCAAGAAGGACCATAAAACTGGTTAATCTTAAAAAAAAATAAATAAATAAAAAAAAATCCATTGGTAAACTACATGGCTATTAATGCACTAGCATGGCAATTAATGCTGGTATAAGTTGTTACAAAGTTAAAATTATTTGAGAGAAACAAGACATCCTAGACAGCAGCTTATAATAGCACCTGAAAAACTGTAGGAGAAATCAAACGAGTGAATGGATAACAGTGCTGAGCTTGATTAAAATGCCCAGGGTGAACCGTGGCAACCATTGCTCAGAATCTGTCACGATTTAGAAGGTGTGAAGGATGTGTGAGGTGCACTCTGAGGAGTCATCGCTGGCCTGTATAACACTCAGATAACCTACCGGAGAGGGATCGGTCATGGGCCATGAGTCCTTATCAGACCTAGCATAAATATCAGGCTTGAGTTTCCTAAAAGCCTCTTTGAGTTGAAAGGAGCTCAAGGTCACAGATTTTTCCCTGCACTGCTGTAACCCTTCAAGCAATTGAAAAGATGAGGAGCATTTCAAGATACAAACGGACAGATACCTCATTGAGTGAGTAACAATTCTGATACTGATATTACCTTGATTCTGGGATACTTGTTTTGATCACCTTTGAAAGAAGTCCCTTGTGCTCACAATAGCTGCATTAATGTAATCAAAAATGCAGTAAAAACAGTAATACTGTTTTCTATTTGAATGCATTTTACAAAATAACTTATTCCTGTTATGGCAAAGCTGAAATTTTAGCAGCCATTACTCCATATGATAATTTGATATGTTAATATCATATGATAATTTGGTGCTTAATTAATGATGGCTCTTATTTATCAATGTTGAAAACATGTAGTGCTATCAAAATTAGCATGTTAAAGCAGGCGATTAACTTTTCCATTTTAACAGCATTAAAGATATTTAACGTAGTTAACGCAGGGGCGGAGCTAGGGTTGGCCACCCCACTCACAACTGCTGCTTCTGCTTCACAACTGCTGAGAATTGTGTTTATTTAGACGCAGAACATCTTTACAACCACATCAAATGGGAGACTTTTCAGATGCTCACTCCACTTCGCCTCAGTCAAACGAGCACGGAAAAGGTACAGGTGATGAGGGAGCTTCAGTAGAACTGTGGTCAGATGAAATGTTGTCAGATCATATGTCAGTAAAAACAAATTTTCCTGTCCTGTCAGCCGTTATACTGTGCTTGTAGCACATGCTCTTCAGTTGCGGCGGTGTGCGCTATAGCCTATATCATTTCATATTAAGGCGCGAATGAAACTACAGGCGTGTGTGTCAGATCCGTGGCACATTCAGCAGTGGCAGCTCTTAAAGTAATAGCAGCCAAATAACCTAATAACCCAGCTGCTGTGATGTCTAGAACCAAAAAACAAGAAAAAAAGAAAAGGAAATATATACCACACATATATACTGTACATATATAATGATACAAGTTAAACCTAATTAATTATCCTCTACAAGCCTTTCGAATTGAACTGTAGCATATAGTAAAAATGAACAAAAGAGATTTGAGACTTGACTTCGATGCGTGAAAAAAGACTAAGAGTTGAGACTTTACTTGGACTCTGCATCAGAGATTTTTGAACATGTCTGGGTGAAGAGTACCCATTTTCCATCATAGCCTGGGGAGCCAAATAATGAAAAGAACTGAAATAACACAGAGGCTTCCCAGCTGTCCATTTCTGCATACTAAAATCCTTGTGAAAGTTAAAAATGACATGCTGAAATTGGTCTGAAAATCTCCGTACCTGTCTTAAATCACTCTTTTGGACCTCTTTAGAATATTAGATATTAGAACTAATAGAAGATGTTGTTGTGATGGTACATTTGATTGACACGCACTGTCAAAACATCCACCTACACACACATGAATATGCATATGCTGCTTCAGACATTAGGGTTTTTGTGGTTTGTTTACATTTATTTTCCTCTTCTCAGAGTTTCCTGTTTATGCTGAGGGGAAAGGGGAATGATGATTCCAACAGATAATGACTTGATGGCCTGAGGCACTCTCACAAAACAGGCGCAAAGCGTATGTATGTGTATGTACGTGTGTGTTTGTGTGCGATCTCAAGTCTGGCCACACAAATCAATACCATCAAATGGCACCCTGCAGATTTCTGATAATTACAGAGCAGGACGTGGAAAAGGGGAGCTTAAAGGGATAGTTTAGCCAAAAATGAAAATTCTGTCATTATGTAATCACCTTCGTGTCATTCCAAACCTGTGTGACTTTCCTTCGGCCTTGAAACACAAACAGGGAATTTCTGAAGAATATAAGCAAAAAAAAAAAAAAAAGGCAACAAAAGCAACTAAAAAGTGGATTAAAAGTTCAAGTCTTCTTAAGTCATATGACAGCAAAGTTATTTCTTTCTTTATTTATTTATTTATTCATTTATTTTACTCATTTAAGAATTTTACGTATTAGCTATTTGCTATTAGGGATTTTAGAATTCTGGCTGATGGTCAGTATCGAAATTATATTATTTTGTCTGAAATTAATAAAACAAAAAACTGTGTGTGTGTGTGTGTGTGTGTGTGTGTATATATATATATATATTTTTATTTATTTTTTTTTTTCTCAAGTGAATTAAGACATCACAGTTTTATAAAGTACGAACAATTAATATTAATTTTGAATTTACAAGTTTTACTAAATTCTTAATGTTTTAAAAATATCAACCTTTAGTGAAAGTTAGATGATGCAAAGGTAACATAAATCTAAAAATATGGGCTATCCAACATTGACAACACTGATAAATTTGGAAAAATCTGTAATATCAGACCGATAATGATATAATACTGATATATTGTGTATCTCGAGCCACTATTTAGCCCTGTCATAGCCGCAAAGTACAATGAAAAATATTTGGTTTATATAAGAAATATTTTAAATAAGAAATTGCTGTAAATAATTATAAATAAAACACATTGAATTAAACATAACATTTAGAAGCAGAAAGACTGAAATTGTACTTTCTTGTAAAATGTACTCTAATAATCTGTTTTATTTACAACTTGATATTTTTTTATTTATTTTTTTTTTTTACAGTGTAGTACTAATATCCGATTCATGAACGAATCAATCTTTTCAAATCTTATCAAGTGAATCATTTAATCCAGTTCACTAAGCCAGACTAAATGATCTGTTCACCAAACAGACTGATCTGATCTTTGAGTTCACAGGGTCAGTGATACAATTCAATCACTGCAGTTAACAGCTCAGTGAAGTCATATGGAACACTGTTATTTATTTATTCGTTCGTTCGATCGTTCGTTCATTCGTTCATTCTTTCATTTGGAGCTTGACAGCCCCAGTTCTCATTCACTATTATTATACTGAAAGCAGCATCTAGGACCCTCTTTACAAATTCATCTTTTTACCATGAAAGAAAGGTTTGAAATGACATGAGAGTGAGTAAATGACAGAAATGTTCATTTTTGAGTGAACTGTACCTTTAAAGGTACAGCTCTACTGTATGTTTCTCTTCACCGCTGTTCTGTTTTGTTGCCAGAATCCATCTTCTACTCCTTGCCCTTTTAAAACTGACATATCCAGTTCACGTCAAGGCTGTGGTGGGTGAGAAACACACTCAGGTTCTTCTTTACTGTAATACCTGCGAGCAGCTACTCCCTCCTCGACTCAATGGAGTGAATTTCTTTCCAGTGAGCGAACACCGACTCATCTTAGAAATACTAAAGTTTACCTAGGGTGAGAGACAACATGTGAATATTCACTGTTAGATATTTCAAAGGGTTTTTACAGTAACTTACTGGCAACACAGTTGCAAACTGTACTGTTTTACAGTAAATTACTGTAAAAATAATCCAATTCATCAATATACTACTGTAATTCATTCATTTTAATATAGATTTCATTAGATTTTATCATTTTTATGTAGAATTCATTTTATTTTTACTCTACATAGGTACTACTGGCATTCAATTAAAACAGACACATTTATTACAAAATACCAAATTCTTTATTTAAAACATTGTGTGTATAACACTTAAAAATACAGTCTTCCGATGCTGGAACAGTGCATCTTCACCATTTCTCCTGTCTTAGGACGTTTTGCAGTGCATTATGTTGTTCTCTTACCATGAATTATCAGTCTCAGGGTGGCTGGCTGGCATGCTCATGTCTTTCTTGATGCTTCATTGCAGTTGCCTTTAAAACGCAAATACAAAAAAAAAAAAAAAAAAAATGCAGTAAATCTTAAATTTTATTAAAAACTATAACAAACTAATTCTAAAACTAGAAAGGCAGCTAACCATAAAACTTGTTTAACCTAGCTAATATACGATTTTATTTTCTCAATATAGGCTACTGGCCAACAGTAACTAACACCTGAACAAAATTTCACATTAGTTTACTTAATATTAATATAAAATAAGCATTGCTCGTTAAAAATAATTTTAATTCGTAACTTAATTCAATAAGCTGACAAAAGTTGTTTGAAACGACAGTTCAGTTTACCTTAGTAAAGTTTGTTACCGCCGTGTTGATGGGTAAATGTTACTAGATTAAACTGGTGTGCAAAAATATGACAAAAACACACAGAGAAATGTACATATATTTTTACCTTGCTTGCTGGTCTTATTCTATCGTAAGGTGCATCGACACACAGCGAAGACGTTCTCCGGAGCTCTTCCACTCTCTCGGGTTCATCCCCGGGCAAAACCCGCATCGCTACCCCGCTGCTTCCGTGTCTTCCTCGGACGCGAGTGGCATGGCGCGGCGCGGCGCGACTCGACAGCAGACAACAATATAGAACCTATTATACTATCTACAGTGCACTCTTAAAAAAAAGGTTCTTCGTGGCTCTTTGGGAGGGTGTATGGTTCCATGAAGAACCTTTAATATCCAAAGAACCTTTCCATTGCACAAAAGGTTCTTTGTAGCACAGAAAGGTT
>JAFVLL020019266.1:0-25616 GCA_021397915.2 Tor tambroides
ATTTATATATATATATATATATATATATATATATATATATATATATATATAGGCAAGAGAAAAATAAATTCAGATATCAATTTGCGTGGGTATTGTCGGCTCTTTCAACTTCCGTATGTGAAACGCAGTCAAATGCAGCTCCTTCCTACATAGGTCTACTAAAAACTAGAATATAAACATTTTCAGGCTTTGAGCTGTCATCAAGAGCCTGGCGCAGTAAGCCTTGTTTTCATCTAGTTATAGTGTGACTTCATAATGGCTTTTGGTTGCTCCTGACTCAAAGGCTTCTCAGGGGAGGTGGATGTTCAATGAATGACGAGTCAGATAAGGATATGTGTTTTTCTTTCTATTCCGTTCCAAAGTGCAAGTGCTACGTCTGCGGATTGAATCATCACGCATTCGTGCGGTGGCCATCCGAGTGCTGTGATCCCAAAGGAAACTTTTGATTTATAAGCTTCCTTAGGTTTTGTTTCTTTCAATACTCTGTCTTTTACTCTCCCTTCCTACCTCTGCCATCATCTTTTTTGCCAGATTAATGGAGGAGATGTATGGAAAGTCAGCTCTGTTTTGTAGATCTAGCAGTCTGTACGTTAAAGGTATTGGGATGTCTGACCTTCAACACCGACTGACTTTCTACAGGACATATTGATGTTCTCAGATTCAAACATAAAGGAAATGTCTCTGAATTGAGCTTATGCGGTGAAATGCAAAGGCATCAGCTTCAGTTATATTTTTAGGTGCTGACTTTCATTTTCCCTTGTGCCTGTGTGGCGTACTTCCCTTGAAGGAGTGAAGCGGCTCAATACAGACGGCGAGGACCGTCTCTCTAGCCCCGATGCCTGTTCTTCGGCTCATCTGCGGCTTGACTAATTATGGCCTCCAGCATTAGGCCAGAGAACAAAGAATTTTCTCAAAGCTGCTAAGCAAAGCATCTCGCAGACAAGCATTGTCCTACCCCATCATCTGTCGCTGATCGATGGATTTCTCGGCAAATTCGCATGGGTAGAATTTTAAAAATGTGTAAATAAAGAGCACAGCTCCTGCTTCCAGGGAAAAGTCCTCTGTGGAAGACGGCTGCGCTGCATTATGCCAGAGTTGCTCTAATGCATATTTCTCTTCCCAGACTGGCTCCCCTGTGATCAAGCAACAGTTTATGTAATGCAATAGATCTCTGGCAATAAGAATAAGGCTTTAACCAGGATTGGGACAAGATAAATTGGTTTAATAATATCTGGTGGCTGGGGCCGGTCACTCCTCTTTAAAATAAGGACAGTCATTTTTAATGTGCTACTTGATGTAATCATTGACTGGCTGTAGCCCAGGTAATATCAGAGAGCATGATTAGACATATCTCTCTTTCCCTGCTTCAGGGCAGCAAAAGTTTCTCATAAAGCATTTCTGTAAGTAGAAATGCAGTAAAGAAGGGACTTTTACAATGAAATTGTAGTGGAAAATGGTATTCACTCAAAACTTGACCCTTTGATCTTTTGTAAAAAAGAACAGTGCATTCTGTCATGGCTAGCAGATCAAAAGAAATATGAAATGGGCATGATGCACATGGGTGAAATATTGAATATGTGAAACCATGGACTTTTCAGATAACATAAACAACTGAAGCAGCTTGGTGCAAGATGACTCTATAATGTGACTAAATGGTCATATAATGTACCCAATTGTACTGCTTTGAGACAAAGTTTTGTTAGAGCATCATTAAATATGTGCATCATTACATTCACATCTCTTCAGAAAAAATAACTAAATTTACTTGATGAGATCCTATTTAGATAAGACAGAACTCTAAAATGAGAGTAAATGGTCATAAAATGCAACTGTTTGTCCTCTTTGTGCGACTAAGTTAGAGGTCATGCTGGTCAAACCTCTGTCTCAACTCTGTTAAAGGAATAGTTCAGTAAAAAATGAAAAAAATGCTGACAATTTTCTCACCCTCAAGACCATCCAAGATGTAGAAGAGATGCCGTCTAGGGGTGTGGTTAGGACAATTCTGATAGCCCTGATCAGAAAAGGGGCCCAGCCCAAATTTCTCCCGTTCTCATTTTTTGGGTGAACTATTCTTTTAAGGCCTTTTTATAAGCTCAGTCTCACTGTTTTATGATTGTAGATTGGCCTTATTATTATAAATTAGGCTTTAATTAATAAATTATCTCATTTAATTATTGTTGATATTTGTAATATGGGGGAAGTCGTGGCCTAATGGTTAGAGAGTCGGACACATAATTGAAAGGTTGCAAGTTCGAGTCTCAGGCTGGCAGGAATTGTAGGTGGGGGGAGTGAATGTACAGCGCTCTCTCCACCCTCAATACCACGACTGTGGTGACCTTGAGCAAGGCATTGAACCTCCAACTGCTCCCCAGGCACCGCAGCATAAATGGCTGCCCACTGCTCCAGGTGTGTGTTCATGGTGTGTGTGTGTGTGTTCACTGCTGTGTGTGTGCACTTTGGATGGGTTAAATGCAGAGCACAAATTCCGAGTATGGGTCACCATACTTGGCGTATGTCACGTCACTTTCACTTTAATCATCTGCATCTCCAAACTCAAAATGAGATATTTACTCTCAATTGTACTTTTATGTGGGACAAAAAGTGCTGTATTATTGGTAATTGCACCTTTTGGTCTAACAAAATAATACCACCGCTTTTATGTCAATCTGGCATACTGTAAGACGACAATTTGATATTTCCTGTTAAAGTGTTGCTTCTTTTGTAATATATAGTTTAAATGTTAAATGTTTTGAACATTTATGATGTAAACCATATCCAGAAATTGAATCCATTACAGAATGAATGAAATAGAACAGAATAGCCAATGATCTGTTAGATACCTCAGTTCTGACTCACCCCTCATTAGCTCTGCTGTTGCTGAACGCATTATACTACTCTGATCCATTAACTGGAATGGTTGTATGATTAAAAAATAGGCAGCCAACTTTGCTCATTACACTGATTCAGTTCATATGCTGCTTATGGCCCATCGCCAGCTGCATTATATTCTGCCAGCTAAACAATACCAGAATTTAACCTAACTGATCAGTGTTGACTTATCTAGTTTGCTAATCACTTGTTCGATTGTAGTCATTTGTGTGCTTATGCTGAAGCATGAAAACTTTGTAAGAGGTGCACTAATTGATGTTTTCCATGCTAAAAAAAACAGTAGTCTTAGACTTTATACTGACACCTGTTGGTGTGGATGTATGCAAGAACTAAAGTTTTGTCACTTACTATTAATATATATTGCTTGACTCAAATTTTAGGGAAGATGATACACTTAATTATGTTAACACAAATGTAAATAAAATCAGAAGTAAATATATTTATCCATTTAAGTGGAAAAATAAATGACTTGGTGTACAGAAGTGAAATCAAACAGGAACATCTTACACAGTCAAGTGATTCATCTCAGGATTGGCTCAAGTATGCTGTAAATCTGTGCATTATTAGATTAACATCACTTTGAGTTGCCACTGCCGTTTCTGAATAGATGTCATTCTTTATATTTCTAAACTCCCAACCACATGTACTTACAAAGAGAGGATGTGTTTTGTTGTCTAACCTGCAGTTCAGTATCCACCCTTGGGTGGCAGAAAGGCAGATGTTGAATGAGCCACATTCATGAGTAGAATAGCTTCTGGACCTGTGCTGAATTAAATCGGCTCTTAATTGGGGGTTGTGCATTTTATTCGAGTCTCGACTTTAATGCTGTTTTTGATGATGCTGTGAGAAATCCACTTTGCTAGAAGTGCTTGCCTGTGGCAGTCATCTGAATGGTTTGCTCTTTGGTACCAAAAAAGCTCTCAGAGTTGAGTTTGAGTCAGTTTGAGTCTATACAACTGCACTCACACCTGTCAGGCTGGTTTGGCTGTCCACTTTTATTACATGTGGTTTGATTTAACAGGATTTGTAGACAACTTATTTTCTGTATGGATTTATGTCTAGACTTGAGAGGAAATTAAAGAGTACACCTTCCCCGCCTCCAGTCATTGCTATGATAATGCTATTACGAGCAGAGGAAACATCAGCCATGCAGTACTCTGAGCTTTTAGACCTCTGCATGTTTTGCACAAATTTGGAAAAGAGTAATTTAAATACTGCTACTCTTTTGTCCTCAGTCAGCTGCACACTGTTAAATTTTTCTAGTGGTTTCGCTGTCTGAGACTACATTGCGCAATTAAAGTTAGTTTGGTCCTAGAACAAAATTGGTAGACTATTGTGTGTCCACAGCTCAACTATCTGTCTATGTGTCTTTCTATCCATCCATTTGACCATCCATCCATGATGTCTTTAAGATTGCTAAAAAAAAATCCTCAACATCACCCTCAAGATCAAGCAGTTCACACTTTCCTTCTTTCATTCAGTCACAACTGCCTGTAGACACTTAGAGTTCTTTTTCCCTTACTTTCCAGGCAAAATATTGCAGACATTACCACAAGTGCTCACAGGGGTTTCCATTTGCAGTACCATTTCAATTTCACGTGTCAATGAGGATGTCAGAACAACCTTAGACTGCCTAGTCAAAGCTGTCGGTTGTGACCACAGTCTGCTAAGATGTGTATCGTACAGCGTGACTTAAAAGACAGTTGATATTGTGCAGTCCCTCAGCCGTTACTCAAGATCTCTCTGGGGTCACGCCACACAATCTGAAATGCAACAATCGTAAAATAACATACCATTAAGTGAGTCTTTGTGCTGTAGCTACTTCAGTTCTGAAGGAGTATTTAATGTTGCACAATCTCTTTAGATGCACAGTAAACCATAGGCTGTCTTTTGCTTTAGAGTTTTGGCTCATGCTTTAGGGCTGTGACCTAGATTACCTCTTAATGGCACCAGAAGTGCACAAATAGGATGTTAACCACTTTGGAGCCCATTACAAGAACAACCAGGGGCATGTTTGGCTACAACCCCTCAGGTAAAGTGTGTTATCTTGTCCATTATGATTTCTGCACTGTTGGACGTGAGTTTGTGTGGAAAAAGCAAGAGCTCGTTTATTGTTTGGTTTTTAGAAGCTCTTTAAATCAATGTGAAGTTCTTTAATGCAACACGGATGATCTGGGGACACACAATACTGTATATCGACACCATGTCGGTTATCAGCCGGTATTAGAGATTTGGACATTTAATTGTGTTAATATTTACATTTAGATTACTTTGCTGTCGTTGATAATCACTGAAAGTTAATGTTTAAAATCACTCATTTATTAACACTTTTAAATGTAATCATTAGCAAATCTCAAAATAATCATCCATTTTTCATATTGTGTATGTTTTGATGTCTAAACTTACTTGAAGCATTTAATTAAATGATTTTAGTTTAGTTTTTTAATTAATTTTAATTCATTTAATTATAATAATTAAACAATAGTATAGAATTTTAATATCTGCATATTATTGGTTATCAGCAACAACATGAAAATAATTATCTGTAGGAAATTTTAATATTGGTGCATCCCTAAGGGCCTTTCTGTGCTACTAATACAGAGACATTGATATCTGGTGATCTGTTTTCTGAAATCATGTTTAGGGAATAGTAAATAGGGGGAATAGTTTGGCTTTAAAGGGATAGTTCACCCAGAATTTAAGTTCTGTCATCATATACTCATTCGTATTGTGTTACAACATCTGTTTGACTTTCTCTCTTCAGCAGAATGCAAAAGAAGGTATTTTGAAAAATGTTGCTGATTACACATTTATCAAAATATCATCTGATGTGTTCCACCGTAGAAATAAATTCATACAGGTTTGGAAGCATACAGAATTATCATTTCTGGGTGAGCTGTCTCTCTGGATATTACAGTGAAGAACATATTAATAGTTGTTTCAGTTTCTGATGGCTTGATGAAGTGTATTGCACCAGGAGCTGACGATTGACCCTGTGAAATGATTCAGTCAAACTGCAAAATAAAAATCTCTCAATTCATTTTAAATGTCTGTTAGAGGGACAAAATTGGCAAGAATTAGCACACTAAATGACATTCAGTATGATAGTCATTAAATGACTTTTATTTTATGGACCATAATGTGAAGAGTCAGATGTAATACGCCCTTCATACCATATCACGCAAAACTGAATCAATCTAATGGCTCTCACTTAGTGTTTGAATGCCATTCACTTGCAGTTATTGTGCTCACATTCCAACAAACTTTCTGCCCTACGCACTGATTTAACTGTATGAATGTCAGTCTGAGAGACAGGATTAGCCCCCCTTTCCCACAAGAGAAAGACAGCGTAAAGTGCCGTGTGTGTTATTCATATGAGACCTCCATCCAAAACATAAATTTTCAATCAATATCCAACAAAATCTCATTAAAACATTAGACATCCTGCTGTGGAAATTAGTTCTGGGTGACATCTTTGTCATATGTCAAGAAGTATATCTGTCTCACTCAGCCATGCAGAAAAGTGTTATTTTAAGCCGGGAATTGGAGTCACACAAAACAGGAAAGTAGGGCTTGAAACCACAGCAGGGAGAGTGAGATGACACGATTTGTGATTTTTGGGATTGACATTGTATACCTTATTGATAGGTTCCAGACCTCTGTCTACATAGGCTCTGCTTTTTAAAAACTCCTTCCCCTGTTTGAATGACCCCAGCATCTGTAAACTATGCATGATAGTGCTTGAAGCAGAGAAATTGCACTAGGGGAAAAAACCTAGTCATACACCTAAATGTACGAGTGATCTGACTGGATTTCTGGAAACAGATTTTTTTTTTTTCAACAGTCTATTTAATAATTTTTACAATTAGCATTCGTTATTAAAATTATTATTGTTATGTATTAGTTTTTTTTTCTTTTTATTATTATTGGCAATTGCTCACATCTGTGTCATTTTAGGGCATTTTCACACCTGACTCGTTTGGGCTGAAATTGACTGAACGAGGTGGTCTCAGCCCGATTGAAAACAAGCTCTGGAGCGGTTCAATTGTGGTGAGAAAGCAATCTGACCCAATGGACCAACAAACCAAGCTGTATCATAATTCATAATGGGGAATGCATTACATAAAAAACAGCAGTGTCTGATTCTGTGGGTGAGCACATTAGTTATCGCAGCTGGAAACCAAAGAGCATCTCTTCATCTCAAAATGTTGTAGAATTTCACTTCTCTGAAACAAGTGCAATGCAAGAATGCTGTCTTGATGAAGTCTTGATTCCTGCTCTGTTAAGGTAACACATACTTGTATTCCTGCTCCAATGTGAATGAGTATTGTTTGAAAAGTTAGCTTTTTTGTTGTTGTTCCACAGAACAAAGTGAGACTTATGGGTTTGAAATGACATGTGAATACATTTTTATATTTGGGTGAACTGATCTTTTAAATTATTAAACGCAAACCACTGCTGGGGTTATGAATGTGTGCTATTTTGAATTGAAATGCAGTGCAAAACTTTGTTAATGCTGTGTTAGCTGCTGGAGGCTAAACTCTATAGCACAGACCTCACTTGTCACACAGTGAGTACTTTATCAAGAATACATGATTACCATAAATTTGCAATTCCACTTTATTGTCATAATTCAAAATGGTCATAAACAGTGATGACATAATCATTTAGTTATTTACTTCATTAAAATTAGTCCATGGTTTGAGTTCAGAGCTGCAGGTTATGTAGACAGTAATTCCTCAGAGAATGCATAGAACTGACACCAGCGATGGTGCAAGTGCATTATTTAGACTTGTTGGTTAAAGTCATTCATTCTGAAGCTATAGCAATTTATACTGACCCTAACTTTAATGCTCATATTCAACAAAGTCTCTGGGGAAATAACATCTAGGCCTAAAGTTTGATGAAATTTATAGAATGGAATATGACATATTGATTCAACTGTTAACAAAACAATGCATATTTAAGTTCACATTTTCATTATTCATTCAGTTTTGCCAGATATTAGATTGCTTTTGAATCACTTTGCTATTTCAGTTCTTTGTTTCCCTTGATATTCATGAGTCCCTGCTTATGAATAGTAGAAGTCTGGCTCTTATTGATTTAAGGTGCTTTTTTCACAGCAAATTTGCATGGCTAACACCCCAGGGGCAGATGAAAACTATCGGAGAGTGTCAGATTTTCAAAGCAAACATGGAGAATATAGGTATTGATCCACTCTTCGGCAGGCTTTTATCTGGGAGTAGCTTAATACCACGACAGGAATAAAAGACTTCGAGGATGAGAAAAAGACCAGAAAGACCCATTAGACAGCGGTTTGTGAGGCGCATCAGATTTATCCCCGTGCTCTCAGGAGAAGGATCCATGGCAGCGTAAAGCATGACTAGATAACTCTGATCTACGCTCATCTGATGGCAGTCATTCCAAAAGACATTGCGACACAAGACCACTAACCACCATATTTGAATTCATTCGGTCAGTTGCTTTCAATTCTCAATGTATGCAATTTGTCATATGCATCATTAGGAGAGCTCTTGAATTTGTTTGCAAACACACCCACAGAGTGCATGCTATAGGAATATTGGCCTGACACCTCAGATATCACCTCTGTAAAGCTGATTAGTCTGAATTGAAAAGCTAATACTCTATTTAGCAGCTGTGAATTGCCTTGACAACCTTCTTAGCATGCCACCATAGTGTCAAGCTCTGACAGTTTGTTTAACACCATCACTCCTGGAATCCTTTTCATTTTGAAGCAGACTCTTTCGTCCTCTATAGATATCCTCAGCCTGAAGTCACAGAATGTGCAGAATAATGCTTAAGCTGAGGTTAGTGCAGTGGATATGTTGCAATCTTGTATTGCAATCCTCACACGTATTTAAAATCATGTAGTGAAAAACGGCAACATGTTTGATGCCTAATTTCATGTTCTCTTTTCTCGCCTAAACATATTCCATCCTCATATGACACATCTGGAGTCTGTAATAACGCACCGTAACTGCGAAACATTTAGGGAGACTTCTTGCTGTATATCACTGTCATTAGTTGTAGCATTGTGTCAGGTGTTGTTATGTGTGGTTAATGAATCCATTTACAATGGGCCGTCTGTTTGTAAAGCAGGAATGTGTTGCTTTGAGAGCTGGGGTTTCTGATGCCTAATATTGTGCATCATCTGTTTTATTTTCTGTGTGGATAAGATTGATGAATGCGGGAGCCTGGTTGGCAGGCCAATTCCCTCACTGCTCCATTCATCTACAAAGGTTCTGTTTTTTGAAGCTGCCATTCAAACGTTGTGGGGCTTTGTTTTTTATAAAGAGGAGCGGACAGATGAGAAAGGTGCTGGACAGGTGGCGGCCATCAGTAATTGCTCTGGATATGGTCCAGCATTTGCCTGACTCTGTTGTAACTTGTTCATTCTTAAGGTGCCACCCCATGACCCAACTCAAAACAATTCAGATTTATGTTGCAAATGTCACACCTTCCATCTGTCTGCGCTAAAATAGTCTTTGTGTTGGATTTATCTGTGATTCCCTTTCAAGTTTTGTTGAAATAAGTTTTAGTGTAACCTCACCCTGTGATAAGTTTTTATGGATGTAGTTTAGAAGGTACAAGGTACATGCAAGACTTGGTTACTAATTTTGGAAAACAATTGGCATTTTGATATGTAGCTTTGGTTTTACTGAGAACAAAGTTTGGATTAGATTTGAGTAGGGCAATGATTGTCTGTTCTTCAGGGTAAGAATAAGGGTAAGCTTATTGGTCACTACCAAGGCCATGGAAGCCCACCCCAGAGACTGAAAGCAATTAATTCAAACATGTCAGAATTTGTCTGAGAATCGGTAGAATCATTAACCCAGCAGGGAGGCACTGGGACTGTTATCGCTGTCCCACTGAGAGAGACAGTCATGCGCACGACTCCCTCTGATTCTCCTACATCTCTGTTTTTGAAGTTTTCTTTAACAACAACAACAACAACAAAAAAACAATGACTAGTGGGACACCATCCTTAGTTACATTGTTGGCCTTTTTTGTCTTTGAAATGTCTAGATAATCAATAGCTCATCTACAGTTCTGTCTAGCTGTGACCTTAAATAGGACAAATGGGTTGGAAAATGGATGGATGGTGGTCTGTATACATACACATACACACAAAAAAATTGCTTTTTCAGCAGTTCTTCTGTGGTACTTTGGCGTGGTTAAGGTACTATATAGCACCACTGGCATATAAAGAACCCATTAAGCCCCTGTATAGTCCTTTAAAGGTTCTCTAACTCTCTCTTAGTCTCTTAGTTTAGTTGGGGAAAGGATTAAAAACAACATTAAAATACAGTGTATTTTGCTGAAGATAACATGGTTCTCAACCTTTTTGCCCCCAAGGCCCTGCACAAGGAAATATTCCAGGGACCCCATACATGACTTTTTGACCTCAGAAAAGCATAAAAGTGAACAACCTTTAGTGCTATTTAGCACCATTTTTTAGAGTGTAGAATCCAGATGTAAATAAATTTTCAAAAGATGTGCAAAAATAGTACCTTTAGGGGTACAACAGGCTGTCACTGGGACAGTTCCTTTGAAGGGACAAGTTTGCACCTTATCTGCCTCTAAAAGGTGCATATTAGTACCTTAGAGTAGTAATATGTACCCTTAAGGTACAACTAGGAACCTTTTAGGGGTAATTAAGATACAGAAGTCCCACTGAGGGTACTACACCAGTGATAAGCTATTCTACCCTTAAAGGTACAATTTTTCCACGTTTTCTTCTTTTAGTGTATGGAGTTGCATACATCTTTACTGAGAAATCTCTAACTTTTTTTTTCAAAGTTCACTGACTAAGAAAGTTCTGGGGTTGATCGTCAGGCAAGAAAAGGGTGCCCTTCGTTTAAGGCTTGCACAACTAAAGGACACCACATCTCATTTTTGGGGCCTAGGGTCCAAAACGCCCAATCAAGGGCATAAACTCATGCAAATCTGGCATGTCTAAATTTGTGGAAGTGCCATTTAAGTGCTGCCATGTCAGCTCTTCATCAAAGTTTCATCATGCCGGGAGACTGACAGATCATAGATCTGATGGAGCCTTGACATTGAGCCCAGATCCCTTTTGGGATAACTGGCGTAATGGAGTCCCAGAGAACCAGGGGCCGTGTGTCCGACTGTCCACATAGGTCAAGGCTTTGAAGGTCTGCTTTATGTCCAGGATGGTGGCTTTTTAGATTGGTGCCATGACCCAGATGGGATCCGGCGAGACCGCTTTGCCCACAGCCATTGCTTTCAAGCACATTATTAGCACAGCATAATAATGGGCATAGCAGAGACACCACCAGCACGCATGCCAACTGCAGCGGAGGGCTATGTCTACAGGCAAGCTGGCAGTCCCTGCACACTGACAGGGAAGGAGACTGTCCCGCTCTGTTCCCATTGTGTTCCAGCCACTTTGTTTTTAAAGGAGGTCAAACAGCCCGAGGGAGAGACGCGCAAGGTAGCACCAGAGTGATGTGTGTTAGGAGAAACTCACTCTACGAGGTGAAGAGCAGAAACATGTTGTCACAGCAAAGGCTGAAACTGGTATGATGGCTCAAGGTAAGTTGTACTGGTATTTGCACTACTTATTCCAATGGGAAGAAAAATAAGGAAACTAAAACAAAACATGTTTTTTGCAAGAGTCTTTGCTGTTTACACTTGGACAGGCAGCCAGAACAGCCACTCATAATTAAAGACTAGCTTCCTGTTTAATGCGGCTGGCCTCTTGAGCCACTCCCAGCTGCTGCTGGAAACGTTAGCTTGCCAGCTGTGAGCCTCCGCCAGTGGGTTCCCTTGGGGACCAGGCCTACAGCGTGCATCTAAACAACCACTGTAGCCCTTTGCACACCTGTTTACCCACTATCAATCACAATCTCTTTGAAGTGAGATTCACATTGGCGAGTTTCACTAAATTGTTTAGTTTGGATCTATTGTAATAATGAGTGATGGTTGCTGTGGAGATCCATCCCACCTCCTCTCTGCTCTGCTTCCAGGGACTCTCAAGGGATGAATTATTTCAGCTTGTGACTAACCTAGAGTAATTAATTAATATCTGGTGTTAATTAAACTCGTGAAGTCATTTTAAATGTAGTATTTACCATTCTGTGGTGGGTGATAAAAGATTTATCACCTGTTTGAGCAAGGCCAGAGAGAGCATTAGCTAAGAAGAATAGCACAAATTAAGTTGGGGTCTAGGAGCTCAAACAACTATAAAGTAGCTGTATCGGATCTACTGTTTACCTGCATATTTCCCATGCTTTCTCCAAAGTTTTTGCAGGCATTAAGAATAACTTCTAAACTGCAAGTTCAACATAAAACCTGAACTAATATATTACTGTAATATATTACTGTAATTTCAAAACAACACCATCAACCTGTTGGTGAACTGGAAGAGTGTAGTGGTTGTCTATAGAATGTAGAGAATAGTCCATAAGCCCATGGTGCTCTTAAAGGTGCAATAGGTGATTGTCTTCAGAAACAATTTTTGTTATGCTGGTTGAAAGTCTCTTCACATCCCGATAGCAATCATTAAGTTAAGTGGTCTAAATGTATTTATCTGTATTTATATATTCTGTGGAAGGCGTAGGACCAAGAAATGTTCGTCCAATCAAAACGCTCTGTCCGAGCGTTTTAATTGGCTTTCCTACCTGCCTGTCAACGTATGTATTAGCATACCTCTGCGCACGATACGTCATCAGTGTGATCACGCACGCTATGCAGACAGAGCGAGAATGCCAGACAAACATCAACAACAAGGAACAATCTTCCTTCCTGATATTGTAGTACTTTTACTAACTGTACTATAAAGTTTTCTCACCGGTGAATGACACAAGATGTAGCCCAGCGGTTCCCAATTCCAGTCCTTGCACCCCCCCCCCCCCAACATTTTTTTGCTTGTCTCACCTAGTTAACACACACGATTCAGATAACCAGCTCGTTAGAAGTGAGCTACGTGCATGAACTGTGTTCCGATTGACATGCTCCCTACACAGTGTTCATTGTTCCCTACTCCATAAGTAGGGGAAATCCGTTGAAGTTTACTTCACTTCAGAACATTATTTCACGGATTTGCACTGTGCAGCATCTTCACACACAGACGAATCTTACTAGAGAAGTGTGACATTATATACCTCTGTAAATAAATACTATTTCAATTTCTGTCTCGCACACTTGAATGCCTTTTGTATGGAACATATACAATCACTTTGAACTGGAATCATGGCAGAATATCCGGTGATGTCCACAGGGATTAAAGTTCTCCATCGCTATGATGGATTTCCGTTAATTGCAGCGAGTCTACGACGGATTTCTGTCAATTGGAAAAAATGAGGGGAAAAGAAACATGTAGCAGCTTGTTGTTGTTCTCCCGGCACACAAAAAATCATCCCCGCCATGGCTGCAGCTTCTCACTGACAACATAGTAATGCCGCTCACATCATTTACAGTCGGGTTATTAGCAGAGAATTTCGGTGCGGGATTGTGGCTATTATTAGTAATTCTACTCATTCCCGCAGGTTCCAACGGAATGTATCACATTTGCGCGTGCTTTTGAGTCTTGAGAACTCACTCACATGCTCCCATTTTCTGTGCGCCCACAGATCGCGATAAGGAGAGTGACAGCTTTTAATAATTATTAAGGGAGTTTGCAAATGTTATATTGATTTAATACAACAGATAATAACAATAAACAAGTACTGCATGATTTTGCTCTATATCAACAAAAATAGTTCTAAATAAAGTAACAGCTGAGCTGCTGCACATATCTAAAAGCAAACACAGCGGTGTTTCATTCATGAATGAAAGTGCGTTTTTGAACGAATCTAGGGAGTCAGTGATTCATAATTACCCATTCATAAAGACAGTCACTTGCTTCATTCCTGAATGAATCAGCTGTTCAAACGAATCAGTTGAATGAATGATTCAGTGATCAGTGACTTGCCGCCACCTGCTTTTGGTTTCAGTTATCAAATTGATTCATTGTGCTACAATATCATTAAAAGTCAGCTGTCAGGACAGATGGTGCATGTCAATCAAAGCAGTCTCATTAATATTCATAAAAACAGCTGCATGCCGTCCAAGTGAGACTCAAGTTAGAGACATTACTATGAACCTCAGCTCTCCGTTGAATGCTTTTAACAAAGTTAAAGCCCATGCTTTGCATTGAAGAACACATTCTTATATCAAGATTAGGCAAATTATACAACATTGACAAATCTCTTCCCTTTGTAGTGGTGCTGCAGTCTTGCATTAATTCAGCCTCCCAGTGTGCGCTTGTACAGCAGGGAGGCGAAGCCCAACCTTCAGTAGCGCTTTCCTTTGGAGGGACAATCACAGTTCTATTTAATGTTTCACCAAGCCGTTTCCCATCTGCACACTGCATCCACATGTGCAATTTAGTTCTTTCTTTTTGGTTTCACTTTCATGGGAGTGTCACAGTGACCCAAGTTTTCATTTTTGCTTAGAAATTTGACTTTTTTTTTTCCTGATTAATGTTGTCATTTGTGACCCTGGACCACAAAACCAGTCATAAGTGTCAGTTTTTCAAAATTGAGATTTATACATCATCTGAAAGCTGAATAAATAAGCTTTCCATTGATGCATGGTTTGTATAGGATTATATTTGGCCGAGATACAACTATTTGAATATCTGGAATCTGAGGGTGCAAAAAAATCAAAATACTGATAAAATTGCCTTTAAAGTTGTCCAAATTTAAGTTCTTAGCAATGCATATTACTAATCCAAAATTATGTTTTGATATATTTACAGTAGGAAATTTACAAAAAAAATCTTCATGGAACATGATCTTTACTTAATATACTAATGATTTTTGAAATAAAAGAAAAATCAATAATTTTGACCCATACAATGTATTTTTGGCTATTGCTAAAAATATACCCCAGTGACTTAAGACTGGTTTTGTAGTCCAGGGTCATATTTGGTTACAGAGTCTAAACCATTTTGTTGTTATTTTAATTGTACTTTTCAAACTCTACTCATCTACTTGTGTGTACTTATCCTTCATGGATATGAAAAACCTAGTAAGCCGTTAGTCTTCAAGTGTTTGAAAGCATTACTGTATATAGGTGGGCATGATAGCAGAAAATTATACATTTATGTCTCAATATAGTAGGCTTTTTCGCTCATTTTCTGCATAGGTTATGGCATCTTTTCTTATTATACATACATATAAGTGGGACTGTAACTATAACTGTGGCCCAGTTGAGTGAAGCAGGTGGAAACATTTGGAGATGTGCAAGTGAAGACAATAATAAAGTGCTGTTTGGCATAAGGTGCGTCTTATTAAAAGTGAGGGATTTTGAAGGTGAAAAGAACCTTCTCCAGCCTTTCAGAGGATAGCAAAGGTACAAGAGTGAGTTTGACAGCTGATGCTCATGGCACTCTTCAGAGAGACTGGTTTTTCATGTTGAGGTCAAAGCAGATGATTTCAGTATGCAGAGTAGCATCGGTGAGACCTTGGGATGTAGACGTTGACAGGATAAACCCAAACTCTACACTCATAGACCTTCATGATTGGATAATTCGTTTATGATGAGCTTGCAGTGTACTTAAGCACTGTGGGTGAAGCATCTTAATTTGTATGAATCCACTCTCAACAAGTTACATAAATATTTAGAGGGATAAATTGGATAGTTCAAGGCCTGGATTGTGTTTGGTCAATACATCAATCCAGTCTTGCTAAAATGTACAATGTATTAGACTAATTGCTATGTGAAGCACTGTTAATGTAGTTACCATATGTATCATTGCGAACATACATATACGTGTGTGTTTGTGTGTGTGTGTGTGTGTGTGTGTGTACATAAATACATAAATAAATACATAAATAAAAATAGTATAAAAGTGTGTGTATATACATATGTGTGTGTGTGTGTGTGTGTGTGTGTGTGTGTGTGTTAATAATAATAATAATAATAATAATAATATAATAAATTATTATTATTATTATTATTATTATTATTATTATTAAAATGTACCAATTTAGACTTAATGATTATATTATGCTCTATAAACACTGGAAACCATTTGATTATTCGATATTATTCAGTTAATTTATTGAATTAACAGCCATATTATATTTCTTATATTTAGATTTTAGGAAGAGGGTCCTTGACAAATCATATTTCTAGAATTTTTGTTCAGGTCAAATCACTTCTCCTCCAGAATCTGAGTTCTGATAGAGCGCCTCATGCCTCCATCTTGTTTTTTTCATCTTTCACACTTTCATTCAGTGTGTCAGTTCATGAATACCACAGTGTTAAACCTCAAGTCACGACAGCAAAGATGAAGATTGCATTAATGTCACCAAGACAACAGAGCATAGAATGTCTTGATCTTCAAAAGAGAAAGGCCCTAATAGGTTTCCCTCCCCACACGCACATTAGTATGCTGGAGCTCTTCCATTTCCTATAGAAAGGCTATAAGTAATTCTGTGAGATCTATGAATTTCCATGTCTTTTTAACAATATTCCATCCTTCATAATTGGCAGTAACCTTAAAAGTGTCTTTTTACATCACTGCTAATTATATGATGAGTATGGCTGATGAAGAATTGAGTTGAATGCTCTGTTTCATTTTGCCTAGCAGCTAGGACACGTGATTTCTTTTTGTTGAGAGCTGCATGTTTAGTGAACATAAATCTGCTGGTCTTTGAGTGGTTGAGACTCCAGTGGCTCTGGAGGATGTGACTTTGCAGTGTGAAGCACGGTGTGATGGGCCGATGGTGTTTAAGGAAATGAGCTCGTGGTTGGCGCTGAGTCCTCATAAATCAAAGAGTGAGTGAATAATTGGGCTGTGGATTGAAACCTGAGTAGCCATCGCCACAGGTATACTGTGACATTGGGCTGGCAACTGCCATATATCACACACACACACACACACACACACACAAGCAGGCACCAGAAATGACACAGGATTGTGTGGGTGTGTCTCATTGGGTGACATTTTTCCCTTCAATTTTATGCAGTTGTAACTTGTATAAGCTGAACTTGTTTGTGGTTTAGTGTGGCATTTACAGCTTACAAATCATTATCTCAAATCAGTCAACGACAAACGCTGTTAAAGGTGCAGTATTGATTGTAAATAAAAAAGTAGCATATAATTTTTGTTATGAAAGTCTTTTAAAACTATAGAATTGTCTTCTATTATCAGTTACTATCTATCTATCTATCTATCTATCTATCTAAAAATAATTCAACAAATGCTTGTTTTATTAACTAAGATTTGATCATTGTTGATGAATTCTTCTTCTTCTTTAGGATAAGAAGATATTTAACAGAATGTTTTGATGTGAGTTCATAAAATGACAGATGTCACAAAATGAAAGTAAATAACAAATGACCTTAGACGTCATTAGCAGCAGTCCTGGTTTAATTCATCTTGATCAGTGCATTCCAGTTGAACAAATTTTGTCCAGTGTCTGCCGTTTTTTGTGAGCCCTGCTAGGGACTTTGTGAATTGGAACACGGCTAAATAGAGCTTCAGTTCTTCTTAAAAGCATGCTGAGCAGAAGTGGGCACGACCTTCTCTTCCTCATCTCTCTGCGGGCAGTTGCCAGGATAAGTGTTTTTGCTTGATGAGCCATTTAGAAAAAAAAAGAAGGGGGAAAAATGTGATAAGGTACTGATTTGGCTCTCTGCAATCTTCTGTCAGTGCCACCACAGGGGGAGAAATGAGCAGAGGTCATTTCTTCTCATCTAATAAGCTGCCTGACTGCTGTTTGAAAGGGAGGAAGGTTTAAGATGGCACAGGGTTGAGGTAGTTAGAAATTCAGATTAAACAACATTCCTTTAAACTTATTTTTCATACTTCGTATCTCTGACCTTGAGTGTTTTTTTTTTTTTTTTTGTATCTAGTTATTCTCCGTCGCTCTGTGTTTTTAAAGTAGGACTTATTTCTTCTCCTCACTGTGCTCTCATCTTCTGGACTCTTTGAAGTCCTGTGGGAGAAGACTTGAGCACACCTGTCTCTCCTCTGTCCTTACCTTCTGAAATCTCCACATGAATAATAAATGCTGCATTTCGCACATGCTTGCCTGCTCAAGGGAACACTTCTTTGTCATCCTCTGCCTTTCTTGTGGCCTCTGACTCCAGCAGATCTTGGGTTTCAGATTGGCTTCACCTTTGAGTTATTCATATACTGTATATTGCAAGACTTGATCCACAACGTATTTGCAATTTATTTTGTATGTGCTCCTCTCTGCAGCTGAGGTGAAAAGTTTGGGCACAAAACTTCGAGCCAAAACTTTTTCTTCAGAATTCACTGTTTATTGTCATATTGATGCAGATGGGGATATTTACACAAAGCCTCAGGCCAGTTGCTGAACTTTCAGGTCATTGCTGCATTGTGACTTCATCATTCATTGATTTGTAGTTCTGTTTTTACACCTTGCAAATTGAAACGTTTTTTTTTTTTTTTTTAGATGGATAACATGGTAAATGTAACATTGAAATTTTGAGCATGACGTGAAATTATGACTTGGAAGTTTCGGTTAAAATGGGCTGATTGTGAACTTATCAATAAATGGTTTCATAATATGCCATAAGTTTAACATTGGAGATAATTTACAGCTGCATTCTCTCATTCCCAGTTATTATACCAAAAAAAAAAAATGCTAGAACATTTTAATGCAATTATTATTATAAATGTGTTTTAGCTGATGATTATAGAAAAAAATCGTTATTGTTGAGCCCTGTAGGCCATTAAGCTTTGAGCAACTTAAAACAAATATATAAATAACTGACAATAAAAACATAATCCTCTATATCCATCACATATTCTAGTTAAGCTTCAGAGGATTTTAAAACACCCAGGGAAAGCTGTTAAAAACCTGGGTACTATAGAATTTTTTTTTAAGACTAAAAGACCTTTCATAGACCGTGTGTCAGACATTGCCGATTATGGCTGGGTCTTATTTGCACCTTCAAAAATGGAGGGCACGGAGACCATGATTAGGTTCAATGGCTGAAGTAATCATATTCCAAATATAATGGAGATGAAGATGAATGTGCTCCTTGTTTTCACGAAGTTCATCACAGAGAAAGAGAAGAAGAGGTACAATGAATAGGCTGAATGACATTTTAAAGTGTGAATGTCAAAGTGGATGAAATGACTAGGGATGGGAATTGTAAGGAGTGAAATTATTCTGATTCCAGTTACCTGAACAATTCTACCTGCTTCTTAAGGATTTAATTAATGACTCTTTTAGTACTTTTGAGGAAACACCCTATGGAATGAAATGGTCTATACAGCAGCATTATTTTAATTGTTGCTTTGGATTTTTCCAGCTACTGCAGTGCAGAACAAAAATTAAATCTTGAAATGCAATGACCGTTTTATACACAAGATTGGAGGGAGCGTTGTGCTCCATTTCTGCCACATGGTGGTGAAGCTCCAAGAGAACACAATAGATGACAGGAAGCTTGCGTGAATGCAGTAGAGTAAACAGCACCAACACAAACACACTGAAGAGCCTGAGGTGGCAGCATCAGCTGGAACCTGCACACATGCCACTTTACAGGCATGTTTATCTGAGGGGAGCCAAATGGTGTGTCCTCCACCCCAGTATTGTCTGTTTTCCCTCTTCTTAACGTGACATTTTCTCATATTTTATTTCCAGCTTGGCAAACACCAAATAACACATCCCTTTTCGGTTACTAGACTTGTCTCAGTGTAACACTCTGTTCTTCTGAGAACTTATGGATGAAAAACCAATAGAAAACCTGTTTCACAAAGAATTTTTGGTATTTAATGGCTTTCATTTACTTTAAAAAGGAAAAAGGGGCTTGGCAATTAATGTACACACTTGTAGTGAATTGATTTTACATTTATTCCTTTTGGACCCACTTCATATTAAGTGTCTTTAACTGCTCTATACTTACATTTAAATTAATCGTTTGATACAATGTACTTATTCTGTACTTTTTTACGTTGTACTTTTGGTTACACTTTATTTTAAGGTGTCCTTGTTACAGTGTAATTATACATTTAAGTACTGAGTAATATTAATTAACTACATATACTTACTATATGGTTAGGGTTATGATTAGGGTTTGAGGTTGCACTTTATTTTACAGTATGTGTGCTTACGTGTACTTACAGTGTACTTACAGAGTACGCACCTAGGAAAGTACTGGTAATATAAGGTAACTACATGGGGTAGGGTTAGGTTTAGGGGTAGGTTCAGGGTTAGTACCTGGTTATTGTAATTACTATAATAAGTACATAGTATGTACATGAGGAACAGGACTGTACAATAAAGTGCTACTGGGTTTGGCTTAGGGTGACTTGCATGTAATTATGCATAATTAATTGTTATTAGAATAGTAAGTACATGTGACATGTAACTAGGACACCTTAAAATAAAGTATTACCTACTTTTAATTAAAAATACCCTCCTGTAGTTATATTTGTAATCAATTTCTGTAGTTACATCTATAATTACACTGTCGACCCTATCTCTTCACCTTAACCCAGACTTAAACCTAACCTAAACCTAACCATACCACCAAACTTGTCCTAACCTTAACCATATACCACCTCAATAGGAGCAAAAGTGTTTTGTAATTCACCTTGAACATAGTAGGCACTTTATATTTGACTATTTTATTTTATTTTATTTCATTTTATTTCACGTAAGTGCATAGTACTTCAAATCATCTAATATAAAATGTTTTTTTTGTTTGTTTTTTTTTATCAGTTAATTTTATTTGCAACTAAATGATCCACTATATAATGAGATAAAATTGATATATTTTTGATTTGATATTGATGGAGAAGTGTATAAGCCTTTTTGATGTGGCTGTTGTGGTACACAAGTTTAAAAAAGTATGTAGCAAGTCCAAGTCTTCCTATTGTCCTTAACCAGAGGTGAGACACTTAAATCTTCAATTAGAATGAAGTGTTCACACTCGCCTATAGGGAGGGCCTTTGCGTTTGAAGCCCTGCCATTTCAATCAACGGACCTGTTGTTGTTTTTGTTCGGCAGACGGGACATATCTGTCCGTTTGCCACATGTTTCATCACACTTCTAATTGGATCTGATTTTGTCTTCACCAGTTTCCCTGCAATTAATTCACGCAGCTCTCTCCAGGCCTTTTTCATAAAAGAGGAGAGAAAGGTGGGGATTAGAGAATGAGCGTGCATATTCATGAGGGCTCGTCCAAGATGTGTTGGATTGGATATGATATGAATATGAAGTAGGCTTCAACGGATGAGTGCTTCACAGATGATCACAGGGGCCTTTTATAGAGTTGTTTGGGGTTGTCTGCCTCAATAAAATGTATAAATTAAAATATAACAAATGTAAATTTGTAAAATTATTTATTTATTTATTTATTAAATGAAGTGCACACATAATTTGTGTACAATAAGACCATATATATATATATATATATATAATTTTATTTTTATTTTTTTTAATAAAGTCAGTAGGGTCATTTTGATTTAATGTTGTGTCTTAGTTAGTGCCAGTCTAGGATTTTACAATTTTTTTTACAAATAGGATTTGTTTTATAATTATTTGCACGTGACTGCAATCTGATTGATTTACATTTTCTTTTATGCTCTTTGCCTGTCAGAGCTTATAGTGGTTTTGTAGCATCCTAAACAGTTCTCAGTGGTGTGTGCTTGTGTGCATGTGTCATGAGACAGTCAGTGGACTCTGCAGTTAAACACCCCGCTGCCTGCTACAGAGGCAGAGTGGAGAGGAGATGGACTAATACAACAGTAGCACCATCGATTATGACACGGAAGAGCTCTCTGGGGTAGCAATGGTCAGGCTATTTGTTTGACAGGAGAAGACTGCAGGGAAGTCAATTACAGAGAGTGTTCGCCTGCTCAGAGAGTCCAGGCAGCTGCTAGAACTGATCTGTGAGGGAGCGAGGGAACGTCCACCTCGCTCTGACCTCTTGACCTCCCACAGGCCCAGCAGTGGGCCACTGACTGTTAGAGTCAGCGAGAGAGCATGCTCCATACATTCCAGGTCAAAGCCTGGGTCAAGATGAAGGTGGATCTGTCTTTAAAGAAACATCTGCCCTTTCAGCTCATTGAAGATATATATTTGTCATGACACACAAGAGTTTAATTGCATTTTCATTGTGTTCCACTTTAAGATCTCTTGAGCGCACAGATGTAGCCTTGACCCTGTTTCGGTCTGCTGTTGCCAAAATATCACTGCAGTGTCTATTGCGCTTGGTGACTTATGCTTTTAGAAAAGAAATGTCACCCAAACCCCTAATGACATGTTTCTATGATTTTTGCATAATCATTATAATTTTAGAAGTGGTTTGTTTAAAGGTTATTGAGAGGAAAGTTATGTCCCTGAGGTTGAGTGCAGAGAACAAAATAATAGGTCATGAGAGAAAACATTACCAGGTATTTTGCGAATTTTAAATTAGGCTTGAGTCTCTCAGTGACCATGCAGGGAGGCAGTGTTGTTGTAGTATTATTGATATAAAGTTATAGTGTGTTTTAGCAATATTTTGATTTTTAAAAATATTTTCAATATTTTTTTAAAATTAGTTTTAAAGTTTTAGTAGTTTTGTCGTGTGCATCATTTTTATTAAGTTTTAAATATTTTATTTTATTTTTGTACTTTTAAGTTAAATTAAAAGAAAATGAGAAATTAAGCCTCGACAACTAGCTTTATTTATTTATTTATTTCAAGTAATTAAGATTTTTTTTATGCTTATAGTGTTAATTTCTGTTTCATTTAACAATAACAAGCCAATAATAATGTATTTTTGAATGTAGAATTATTAAACTAATTTTAAATGAATGCAGTTGGAATGTGGCAATTGTGCGAGATGAGTTTTTAGGAATGTATGCAAAAATATGTAAATGATGTCTCAATGCACATCACAGGAGAGAAAGACAGGTGGATGGCAAACTTTAACAAATGAAGTCTAAATCATATTTTGTGTAACAGTGAAGAAAATGGGTTGTCTTGTTAGGATCTTTTTTTTTTAATTAACAAAAATGAAAAAAAAAAAAAAGAACTGAACCTCTTGATGTGAACTGCACTATAAACATTATAAGCACCATTTAAACTATCTAAAACTAAACTTAACTCAAAATCAAAATACAAAATAAACTCTTTTAGGGCTGCAGCAGCTAATCAGTAAAATCAATAATAATTAACAATCTACAATGAATTGTATGCTTGTTTTTTGTTCTGATGTTTATATTTTAACCCTTTTTGATACATAACATATAGTATAGTCAATATGGACACCTTCACTATATTTGGTTTCTTAGCATTCAGTTTCATAGCATTATTATTATTGTTATTATTTGATTATCAAAATGATTGAAAGAAACACTGGTTTTTAGAGCTCCAGGCAACAAAGGATTGCCACCATCTGGCTGTATTTGTTCGATCTGTTCTGCTTTTGAGACTTCTGCTTTTTCTCAAAGCTGTCATTTATGTTTTATTTATTTAATTGTTGCTTTGCAGCAAAGCAAAATTGAGCTATTAAAATATAATGATTATAGCCCAAAAAGTGAGACTGGCATTTTTTTTTTTTTTTTTTCCCCCAGTTATAATGGCTTCTATGCCCATTCCTTTTGTCTTTCTGCTTTTTGTGCATTTATCCATCATTCTTGCAAGCATTAAAACAATGTTGTTAGTATCCGTGGTTCAGTATGAGGCTGTATTTATTGGTTTTCTCAGGCTGCTGGTAGTGAGTGTGTAAGCACCTCAGTGTGAGGGTCAGTAGCTAAACAGAGAGAGTGGAAGCTGAGCTGTTTTCAGCTGTTTGGCTTTGAATTAAAAGCATTTTCTCTATGTGTGTCCAGTTTTCTCAGCCTGCATCTGTACTTTCACTCTTCAGCTCCTAATCAGTGACTGTGCTCTCAGACTGTGTACTCGTGTGCTTGCTGTCCAGTTGGAGGTTTGGCCGAAGCGTGATTCCTTATGTTGCTATCTTGGTTGATTTTCATTTTAAAGGCAATTTCATGCAGTCTTTATGTATCTTACGCAAGCTTTTTGTCCAGCACATATGCACTTGACTGATAAATAATGTTATTGTAATATTATTTATTTAAATATATACATTTATTATTTACTTATTTAATATTTGTATTTTTTGTATTTTGCATTTGCTTTTATTTTTATATTCTCAGTTTTCATTTTACTTTTTCTTTAAATTTAATCAGTTTTTATGTGCTTTCATTATTATTTTTTTATTTTTTAAAATATTTTTAATTTTTCATTTCAGTTTTATTTTTACTGTTATTTCAGTACATAATTTTAGTATACTTCAACTTTATATGAACAGTATATGAAGAGTTTACTTGCAAAAACCGATAAACGCCACTTTAAAAAAAAAAAAAATGAACTGAGTGCCGTGCATTATTCTCCACATATAGCGCGATCTGAACCCTAAACACGTTTTGTCAAAAAAGCGGTATTGTCCACTTTCAAGGCATCGCGAGTTCACGTTTTACTGCAAAAGCCGACAAGCGCCATTGCTGTTTGTGAACAGAAGCCGATAAGTCCATTTTAGCAAATCAGAGCGCTGTATTCAGGTCAGGTGACAAGGCTGCCAGTCAATTTGAAAAGACACGCTAGCTGAGAAGAGTTTCGTCAAAGCTGACTAAAAGTGATCGAGGATGGATAATTTCAACTTGATGAACCTGTGATTTCTTCTTCAGGGCATAAAAGGAAAATAAAAGCTGAAACTTTTTCATAGAACCTTGCAAAAGCAGCATGTTACAATGGTGAGGGAAAAGCTGCTCCCTGTATTGCATGTAATCACAACCATACTTTCTATGATCACAGCAACGTTTTTTCAGGCATCTACATTGTCAGCTGAGGAGATTATAAAGATAAAACAAGTGTTTTTGTTTAACTCTGAAACATGAAATGTGGAGTTATCTGCTTTTGCTATAAAACAAATTTTTAATATACAAAAACTTACTTTCAGTGAACTTTAATTTTGTAAGTTACCTGTATTTGTTTAGGTTATTATTACTTAATCAAAACAACCCAACTGCAGTTTTATTGATATTACTTGGAATGCACAATAAAAAAAAAAAAAAACGATTTCTGAAAATAAAGAAAAATGGAGTTATCTGTTTTTGAAAATAAACTCTTCATATACTGTATATATTTTTGAATATGTATATTTTGTTATTATTACGTAAAACTATATTTATTTATTTACACAACAGTTCTTTCTCGTCCTCTAATCTGATTGGCTGATAAGAGTGTGATATTCTAGTGATAACAGAACTCCAACCGTTTCACCATTTGTATCAATTCGCTTGCAGTATTTCTCACAGCGAGTGTCATGGCGGACACCCAAATCCACTATAAGTTTATAAATAGTACTGTTTTTGTACCATGGAATGTAGTTTTAAGAGTTTTTAAGTGAGAATGTAGTTGTTTAGACTTCAAATATGCAGTTTGTTAATAAAGATAATGTCCTGTCCATTTGAAAATTTGCTTCAACGTTTTCAGAGATGTGAGCTCCAGGGCAGCCTCACTTCAGCTAGGAGTTCAGATGCAAAAGCCTCTAAGTACGTCTGACACTTTTCTTTAAAATTAGCATTTCTTTCTGGCTACTATGTAAAGGTTTCTATGTAAGTACTAGTACTTCTGAATAGGCTGAGGCTGGGATTTAGCGCATTTGAAGTGAAAGTACTTGATGAACATATACTATGTGTGGAGAGCATTCACTCAGTATCG